>JAXIVJ010006027.1:0-7500 GCA_036785665.1 Chirona hameri | reverse complement strand
AAAGCATGAAACTGTCACGGTTAAAACGTTTATGTACGTCTAGCACCGTCTGGACAGTTCTTGCAGCGCAAGAACTTCCAAACATTTGGCTTGTATTAACGTACGGATGTAAGAAACTCAAATTGCTACGAAACAAGTCAACAAATCCATTTTACATATAGATGTGGTGGATGCATTAATTCAATTCAACGAGGAATATAACCCATCGGATGAGGAGATAATAACGGAAAAAATATGGTTTTCAGATCGGATTAAATACGAAATAACAATTGTTAGGAAATGGGATGCTAGAGGACTGAGGTTTATAGGAGATTTATATAACGTAGATACTGGCATAATCTATTCCAAGCAGGAACTGGAAACCGTGTACGGTATACAAATGACCTTTTTATGTTATGCAGCATTAGTACATTGTCTTCCACACAATTTGCAGACACAGGTCGATAAAACCCATATTAACCCCTGCGCCCTGCGCCCTGCGGGGGGCAGATTCTGCCCCCCCCCCCCCCTCGGTGGTTTTTCACTTGTTGCATCTAAACCGTTCGGTCTAGCGTCCTGAAATTTTGTGACTTTTCCCCAAATTCAATGGCACGCGTTGTGTCGAAATTTTGAGAAAAAAAATCGGTCCAGCAGAGGCAGTTACAGGCTCCTGTTTTGGGGAGGGTGTTACGAATGCGGTTTTGCGGCGCATACTTCCTTCGTGGTTTGCAGTTCAATAAATGCATCAGAAACAATTTCAATGCAATATGCATCATAGATACTGGGATTGTACATATGTTTTGGGCATAGGCGCACTCAGGATAAAAAAAAATGGGAGGCGATACCCACCCTCAAATTAGGTCCAACTTCAAATTAGTAAGATGATAAAAGCGTTACGCGCATGGTGCCCCCCCCCCCATGTTTTTTTTTTCCTGGATCCGCCTATGCGCAATATATCAAATTTAACAAATTGCAGCATATAATGCCCACATGTGACGTTCATGTCGTCCCAAACAATCACGAACAGCACATATTTTTTTCCAGAAAATCCCGCCATTTTACATTCCCTGAATACGCCTACGAATTTTATTTTTATTTTGTGTCTTTTTATATATTGAAGACCAGTACATTTGAAGCTCAAAAACGTTTAGAGCATAAAAATCGGTCGAGCCACATGGCCGCAATGACCTTTCAAAAAACACCCAAAATGTTCGGATGTTTTGCGCCCTGGCCTCCCATTTTTGAACAAAACAAAAATGTCGGAGTCCAAAAAGAGGGATCTTGTCATGACGAATCGAATGTCGTTTTTTTCATCGAAATCAACCGAGCGGTTCTCGAGATCTCTGGGGGGGGGCAGAATCTGCCCCTCCCCCCCCCCCCCCCCCCCCCCCGCAGTTTAACGTAATTCTGGCCGCCCGCAGGGAATAAGGTTAAGAGACCAAACATGGCATACAAAATACATTTAGTACTAAATAATACAAAGTTTTCCAAAACCGCGTACAATACATTCGTTGAAAAGATGACGGTAAAAAATAATGCGTCTAATGAACGTCTCCGAGCAAAATGGATAGCTGATATTGGCGAATTCGCCCAAGGGACTCTACAGAAAGTTCCTATGGCCACAATGTCCACCTACCTTGTTTACTTTTATTTTTGAATTATTAATCGAATATACGCAACAAATAAATACTTAGCCAGTATTCAAGTTCGTCAATTCAATACCAGCACCGTCTGCGAAAGTGAGACTGAAACGATTATCCATCTGTTTTGGCAATGTCCAAAAACACACATATTCATTAAGGAAATATTATCACATTTAAGGTTAAAGTATGACACAGTCTAAAGTTTTAATTCAGTTAATTGGTTTCTTTTAACAGACCTTTCCAACATAAACGTGATTATAGTAACGCTTAGCAAAGCATGCATATTGCATACACAAGTCACGCTTAAAATCAGTTAAACCTTCATTGGAAGTCATGATGCAAAGACTTAAATTTGAAGCAATCAAAGAATATATTATTGCTAGAGCAAACAATAAGAGAAGCATGTTCGATCAGAGATGGGCTGAGCTTAGGAGATTAATGAGTTAATAATTATGATGGTGACTGATCCGTAAACGGTGGGCCCGCGCCGCCCCTGGATGGGTGGGTCACAGATACACATGTACACGCACACGCACACGCACACGCACACGCACACGCACACGCACACGCACACGCACACGCACACGCACACGCACACGCACACGCACACGCACACGCACACGCACACGCACACGCACACGCACACGCACACGCACACGCACACGCACACGCACACGCACACGCACACGCACACACGCACACTCACGCACAAACACGCCCACACACGCACACACACGCACACACACGCAAACGCTCACACGCTCACACGCTCACACGCTCACACGCACACACGCACACACGCACACACGCACACACGCACACACGCACACACGCACACACGCACACACGCACACACGCACACACGCACACACGCACACACGCACACACACACACACACACACACGCACACACGCACACACGCACACACGCACACACGCACACACGCACACACGCACACACGCACACACGCACACACGCACACACGCACACACGCACACACGCACACACGCACACACGCACACACGCACACACGCACACACGCACACACGCACACACGCACACATGCACACACGCACACACGCACACACGCACACACGCACACACGCACACACGCACACACGCACGCACGCACGCACGCACGCACGCACGCACGCACGCACGCACGCACGCACCCACGCACCCACGCACCCACGCACCCACGCACACACACACACACACACACACACACACACACACACACACACACACACACACACACACACACACACACACACACACACACACACACACACACACACACACACACACACACACACGCACACACACACACACACACACACACACACACACACACACACACACACACACACACACACACACACATACATACATGCATACACATACGCACACACATACACCCTCATATGCGCGAACACGTGAACACTCGGGCAGCGCTGTCATTACCGTCGGCTGTCCCTGTGGGTAGATATGTAGTAGTGGCCAGTGTTAGTGTTGGGTTAGCGTATTTTATTTGCTGCTCGCTTTTCTTCCGTTCGTCGTGATTTATTCCTATATTTGAAGTTCGCTTCTAAGATAGTTTAATTAATTGTCTTCCAGTGTTAATTTCGTATTGCTACCTTTGTTCTCGGCTCTGTTAGTTCTCTTTCTGATATGTTCTAGCCCTAGCTATGAATTACCGATGTTTCGTTGGCGTCTGTGAGCGCACGTGAGGGAGAAGCGACCTGGAGCTGGCGGCGGGCGGACGTGGCAATACAGCGTGCAGCAGAAGTCAAGGTGTCTTACGTGATCGGCCGACTACAGATACAGGTAATTCGTTCTGGCGCCGCGAGAGGTGTCAGTTGGGTGGCTGGCGCGCCCTATCCCGCGCGACCGCCCGGCTCGGGCGACGGCGGGCGTGCGCTATTGTCAGCGTTGTTTCGGGGACGGTTGTTTTCCGCTGTGTGTATGTTCCATCTGTACTGTTGCGTTGCCGCGCTGTGTGTTGCTATGGCTGTTGCTGTAACATGAGTTGTATTTTTCTGTTTGAATACATCTGATGTTCGAGGAAAAACTTGAGTTTTTGCGCATGTTGTGTTCTCAAAGTAGTTCCTGTTATTTTTAAGGTCGACCAATACCAATTTCACGCCTGAATTGAGTTAAATACGTGTTTTACAGCGTACGCAAAAAGCCGATGGATAATATCCTTGCAGATGCCGAACTCTATGCGGAGCGATAATTTTCAAATGGAAAATTATCCCCGACAGAGTAGATGCCGAACGCACGAAAGGAAAATTATTGGCGATAATTATCCAGCGAAGAATATTCAAAGGAAATCATTTTCCAGATACCGAACGCACGCTTGAATGGATTCACGGATGCACATTGGCGCATTACGTCACAGGCCGCGGACAGGCGTGGTGTACTAAGATGAAAATATAAAACAAAAACTAACTTTTAATTTGTGAAAAAATACATCCGAATTGTTTTCCTATAAATAATACAACCGGACAGGGGCCTCACCTTAGAGGGGCCCATATTTCATAAGGGAGAGGGGGGGCACGTGGGTCAGTGTGTCCCCCTTGTGTGCGCCTCTGGTATGAGGCACACTTCGTGTCTTTTTTTCTCCTTAGAGCTCCGAACCTTACATATTTCCGCGATAACTTCGCTTTCTATATTTTCGCGGTGGGCCCTTCGGATGAAAATAACAAATGCAAACTTTCACTACTTTTCATTTGTAAAAAATACATCCTGATTTTTTTAAAATTTTCTTTAAAAAAATACATCCGAACAGGAGCCCCACCGAGTCGCCTCATAGGGGCCCCGCATTTCGTAAAGGGTCACGGGCCCTTGTGCCCCCTTGTGTGTGCTGTGCCCTTCGGATGAAAATATAAAATGTACAACTTTGACTTTGACTTCGATTTGTAGAAAATAAATCCACTTTTTTAATACAACCAAACAGGTGCCCCAGGCCCAGAGGAGGCAGAAGAGGGAGAGGGGCAGCCTCCCCCACTCAAGAAGTTGGGGGCAAAAATATGATTTTGCCCCCCCCCCCATAAATTTTGAAAGAGGAGCCTTACAAGAAAAAGTTGTATTTTTTCCCTTTTTGACCGACGAAATGACCGAGGGCCCGAGATGCCCCCAGCTAGCCTCAGGGGATCTCTAAGGCCGACAGAAGGCCCTCAGTCGGCCTGAGGGGCCCTCGGTAGGCTTGAGGGGCCCGCGGAAGGTCTGCGACTTCAACATGGGTCTGCCCGACGTTTTTTGCGACCATTTAGAGGCCCTGCAAAATATCGTGGCCTAAATCCGAGGAGATACCATTTCGCGCCATGTTTTTGTTGTTGTTGTGGGGACCTTTAGCCGTGAGGGGCGGGGGGGGGGGGGCTTTGGCCGAGGGACCCCTGGGTTTCTTCTCCCCCCCCCCCCTATCCGAGAATACCTTCCGCCGCCACTGGCCCCAGCCCCCACGGGGCCGCCACAGAGGAGCCCCACGGAGCCGCCTTAGAGGAGCCCCGCATTTCGTAAGGGGGGGGGGGGGGCACCGGCCGGTGTGCCCCCCCCCCCCCCCCTTGTGTGCACCTCTGCCTGTGCCCACGGTACTCTCACAAAAATGTACCGTATTTGGCCGGCCTGGCCAAATACGGCGAGTTTTTGTGGATGTACCTTCAGACCCCTGGTAAAAAACAATTGAATGACAATTTTGTTGTTGAAAATATGCCCTCTAAAAATATAGTGAGCCAAATCCGGTAAGTTTTGTTTTTGTTGGGTACCTTAAGCCCCCTGATCCAAAATTGCCCCCCCCCGAGTGAATCCTGAGTACGTCACTGGTTATACTAATACTTCATAAGAAGCTGGTCAGTGTTGCTAGTTCATATTGCCCTTTGCCATTCATTTTCATTTTAATTTATTTCTTTGTCATTTCGAAAAAGTCATAGAAAGTCAAGCTGAAGCAAATGACTGAATACCTGAATACCAGAACACCTGATGGTCGTCGGAGTCTGCTAACATCCCCCCCCCCCGTCCAAGGGCGACGACCTTAGTGGTTCACCGGGCATCTACAACGCAGCTAAAAACCGGTATGTCGGCAAACACCAGCACGCGCCCGGCCGTGCTGACCTGTGTGCTGAAGACTCACGGAATTTCTCCTAAGCTGCTGGGGTTCAGCACCGTATAAAGTGGGCCGCCGGCAGCCGGTGCCGCAGTTACATCATGAAGCTGCTGCTGTTCGCCACCCTGTCCGTGCTGCTGCTGGCGGTCGCCGCGGCCAGCCCGCCTGACAATCTGCCTCGCTGTGAAAACTTCGAGCGGAACGTGTACTGCCGGCCCAAGCCGACACACCAGTGCCAAGCAGCGCGGCCTGGCTGCGACTTTGGCCTGCGCTGCTGCCGAGGTTCCTGCCACAACGAGTGTGAGATCGAGCCCAAGCCAATCTATGGGTAACGGCTGAGAGACAGTACTATGGCTGATGACGCCTGCTGATCATACCTGCTGATGATGCCTGCTGATGACGCATGCTGCAGGCGCCTGCTGAAGACACCTGCTGATGATAGCTGCTGATGATCCCTACTGATGACGCCTGCTGATGACGCCTGCTAATGACACCTGCTGATGACGCCTGCTGATGAAGCCTGCTGAAGACACCTGCTGATGATAGCTGCTGATGATCCCTACTGATGACGCCTGCTGATGACGCCTGCTAATGACACCTGCTGATGACACCTGCTGAAGACACCTGCTGATGACAGCTGCTGATGATCCCTACTGATGACGCCTGCTGATGACGCCTGCTAATGACACCTGCTGGTGATATATACTTGCTAAAAACCTGTGTAGATGTATTGTCTGTTGGATTAAATACCAGTAAGGCGCCGTAGTTGGCGATGAGCGAGCGAGCGCGAAGGAAATGCATGGGGAATTTCAACTCGAACGGGCAAGTAGTTTCTGAGATACAAAAAAAAGGTGCGCACGTGCGCACCCACCTTTGACTTGTGGGAAAGTGGTGTTTGAGAGGTCTCTAACCACACACCAAATTTGAACACAATCGGCTCAGCCGTTCCTGAGATATAGAATAGAGGTGTGCACGTGCGCACGTGCAGAGTCACCCCACCCCTGAGTTGTGTAAAAGTGGCGACTGAGGGGTCCCTAACCACACACGAAATTTGCAGATAATCTGCCCAGCCGTTGCGGAGTTATTGCGAGAAAATACTGTTCAACACCCCTCACGCTGCACGCGTCACGCGCAGTGGTAGTCACCCACATGAGTCGGCACTGGTCTCAAACAGGGTAGGTTAGATGGGGCTGCTGAGCAAAGAAGTCCGCTTGTCAATCGGACGTGCGGTTGCAGAGATATGAGCTTCTCAAAAGCGTCGTGACGGTCCGGGCCGGGTCGGCGCGCTCCGCTCGTAATAAATACCTACACAATATGCCCATCTGTTTGCCTTTTAAAGCAGGGAGCGTGACCGGAGCGGTGACAACCCCATAGAGTGTCGCACGGCGAGGAACTCAGCTACCAGGGCCATGACTTCACTTACCGGGCTCTGTGATCAATCGCGCACTCTGCGCGTCCCAGACAGACACTCTGCGCGTCCCATACAGACACTCTGCGCGTCCCATACAGACACACTGCGCGTCCTATACAGACACTCTGCGCGTCCCATACAGACACTCTGCGCGTCCCATACAGACACTCTGCGCGTCCCATACAGACACTCTGCGCGTCCCATACAACAGACACTCTGCGCGTCCTATACAGACACTCTGCGCGTCCCATACAGACACTACAAGTCAGCTCTGTTATCATCGCCTGTGGTTATCTGTGATATCCAATAGGTAGTGGAAATCGCTTCAAGATGAAATAACAATTACATGGATATATATATAT
>JAXIVJ010006026.1:40000-69897 GCA_036785665.1 Chirona hameri | reverse complement strand
CCTTTTGTGACCTGACTTTGACTTTGATCTTTTCCAACAATCTCACTTTAGCTCATGTGGGATATGTATCATACCTTTGACAGCACTTTAGGTGATCATAGGCGCAATCGAAGGCCATGGATGGCAAGTATTGTCCATAAACTCAAATACTTCGATTTTGACGTTTGACTTGACCGTGACCTGACATGTGACCTTAATTTGAAATGTTTAAGTGTGCGTTAGGTTATCTCATTGAGCGCTTTCGAATGCCGCCTTGCGCGTCCGCTGCGATCATTGGTTCTGAAGATACCAGGGGGGGGGGGCTAAAAAAGCCCCCCCCCCCCCCCAGTGAGTCGTGTTACAGAATATACCCCAGTGACTGCCGGGTTAAGGCTTTAGAGGTCATAAATGGTCACTATAAGGCCATGGATGGCAGAATATTGTCCATAAACTCAAACACTTCGATTTTGACGTTGACTTGACCGTGACCTGACATGTGACCTTAATTTGAAATGTTTAAGTGTGCGTTAGGTTATCTCATTGAGCGCTTTCGAATGCCGCCCTTGCGCGTCCGCTGCGATCATTGGTTCTGAAGATACCAGGGGGGGGGGGGGGCTAAAAAAAGCCCACCCCCCCCCCCCCCCCCCCCCCCAGTGAGTCGTGTTACAGAATATACCCCAGTGACTGCCGGGTTAAGGCTCCAGAGGTCATAAATGGTCAAAAAGGGCTGTTTGTGGCAAAACAAAATCGCAAATAACTTTTTATCTAATGAAGATAAATAAATACTGTTGACGCCATCGTGTTTGTCTCGTCAAGGCGCGTCGATTTTTTTAAAACTCAGGTCAAGGTGAAGCGGTGACCCAAGTAGGTCATATTCATATCTTCGGAAGAGGAAGCATTTGAATATTTCCCCATTGACTTATCATGGGGAGGTTACGAGATTGACCCGACCGCAGGTCACCGATATCAAAAATCCGAGATACAAATTATAGATACTCGTAACCATATGACACCCAGTAAGTTTGAAACTGATGGGTCAAAAACGTTGGCTGTGGTACGACAGCAAACTTTTTTGGTGGTGGGGTCACGTGACCTGGTCTGGTGACCTGAACTGAGATGACCCGGAGTATTTTTTCTCACAAAATGTGGGTAATAGATGCCCCAACACCTGTGCCAAAAACGGCGACGCTGCTTTTTTCGTGTGAATAACGCCACAACTCTACTTTTCAGATGACGAGGCCATAGAGGCTGTCATCGATCTACTCGGCAGCGACCTTTCGTCTCTGGTGGGGGAGACAGCGGAGCAGCCGAGAGTGGAGCCGGCCACTGGCAGCTCGTACTGTGTGACCGTGGAGGAGCTGAAAGTCGGCGAAGCTGGCAGTCTCGCCAGCGCCCTGCTCTTGTGGGCCATTGCCCATGTAGTCTTCGCCCAACGAGTGCGTCGTAACGCCCGCCGCCCACCATGCTTCTTCTTACAGCACTTCGTGCTGGACATCCGCGAAACGGCGACGCTGCCACGCGCTGTTTGGCGGGCGGCCAAGGCCCTGGGGGCAGCCGAATGATAGTGTGGGCGGCAAAGACGCTGGAGGCAGCTGAGGGGGCAGCCGAGTGATGGTGCGGGCGGCAAAGACGCTGGAGGCAGCCGAGTGATAGTGCGGGCGGCAAAGACGCTGGAGGCAGCCGAGGGGCAGCCGAGTGATAGTGCGGGCGGCAACGACGCTGGAGGCAGCCGAGTACGTTGCGTGACAGGGGTGCAGCCGAGTACGTTGCGTGAGGGGTGCAGCCGAGTAAGTTGCCTGAGGGGGGTGCAGCCGAGTACGTTGCGTGAGGGGTGCAGCCGAGTACGTTGCGTGAGGGGGGTACAGCCGAGTACGTTGTGTGAGGTGGTGCAGCCGAGTACGTTGCGTGAGGGGGTACAGCCGAGTACGATGCGTGAGGGGGGTGCAGCCGAGTACGTTGCGTGAGGGGGGTGCAGCCGAGTACGTGCGTGAGGGGGTTACAGCCGAGTACGTTGCGTGAGGGGTGCAGCCGAGGGGGCAGCCGAGTACGTTGCGTGATCTCTGCTAGTAATGTTTTGTGTTTTGTTCTTGTTGAATACATTGTTACATTTTTAACATTTATTTATGGGAACTGGTGGAATATATCATCCACGAGTCGTATAGGTGGTCTTGTGTCATGCCACCTCATTTCCTCGACAGAGAGCACGAGATGGTCTCGTTGGAGAAAGTACATGAATGAGAGATATCAGGGAGCATCAGGAGAAATAAAGATAGGCGTGCGGAGACAAAACACGTACATTTAGAACCTCTATATAGGTCTCGTAAAAGATACTGGAAGCATCTCGACCGGAAAGTGCCAAGAGATGAAACCGACGCGTATCTTTGAAGAGACCATGAGGACATTATATGGTCTACGGGGCCGCAAAATATTTACTTACGGATAGCGTTTTTTGTTCGAAAAGGTCTCTGAGGAGTGAGCTTCTTTGCGAAGATGTGCTGGTGGTTTCTGGGAAGGCTCATGCACGGTTTCCGAAGAAGCCAAATTGAGGTGAAGTGAATTATCTCACAAGATACCGAAGATGATGCGCGGTTTCGCTCAAGCCAAACTAAAAATTAAATGGTCTCAAAAAGGGTGGCTCTTTGCAAAGTCGTTTTAAATGCCTCGGAGACTTTCTCATGGGCTTTTCTGTTTCTCAGTGTAGTTGTAGAACACGAATCAAGCAAAGCAATAATGGTCTCGGGACACTTTTAGGACAGTGTAACCGCTACGATGATAAAACGTCAGGAGACGGGACGAAACAATGTCAGATTTATAATATATGCGATCGTTAAACGTCGGCAGACAGGTAGGAAGACAGGTGGACGAAGCTATCACATCCTGGTTTGTACCTGGGCATAGACCCAGAGTCAGTAAATCGAACAGTGATGGTCAGCGTTTAAGCGGCGGGCCACCGGTAATATGACGACAAACTCCTGATACGCGCTTCTTTGATGTCAAGGTAGTCTGTGGCGCCACCAGTCACCACAATTCACTGGTGGCACCACCTGTGGTAATGGCCATAGTCCTGTGAGGCCGCGGAGCGTTCAAAGTACTTATTGGTTCTCAAATAGGGGTAATTGCCTCAATTCGGGTAATGGCGGGCGGGGATAATGACGAATTAATCAGTTTTGAGAGAAATTCTGATGAGCAGTTGAGTGGCGGGACAATGCTTATGATTCTATGCCAGATTCTGTTTCTCTCGTTTAATTCTTTATTTGTAGAATGTTGTAGTGTACCTCTGCAAATAATTCAACTTCCAGTCTTCTCAATCTGATATATGGAATAATAAGTCATTCTGGTCATCCAACAAGGAAGCCACTAGCTTTGCATCGGCACCAATAAGCACAACCGACACCGGGGCAATGAGCGCGATACGCAATACACTTATACTTATATGTCTGGCCATAGATGGCACTAGTAGCAAACGCCTGAAGGTATGCTGTACAGCACTGCTTGAAGCTTAGGTCTGCGGAGCGGCCCAGTCATTCAGATCACCAAAAGAGGCAACCGTGCTCTTGGTGCTGGAAACCACTGGTTTAAGGACTAGAGATGAAATGGCTCTATGTATATTTGCATGCTATGTATTGCTATGTATTTGTATATTGTGCTATGTAATATACCATTTCTCAATCTATACAAAATATTGTCATCATCTTGCATTTAAATCTCTGAATTGGTCACCAACCATTATCCTCTCTCCGTGGCATCGGTCCACTTCCCACAGGTCCTTCGACTTCCGCCTTGCCGACTCCTCCTGATGAAAGCTCTTCCCTCTCACCTCCTTGCTGAGACTTCAGCTTCCTCATCAAGCTCATTGGAGTGGTACAAGGGCCACAACTGGACAACGCGTGGCTGCTGCAAAACAACCCCTGCCTTACAGAGACAAAGGCGAGAATGAACAACAAACTTCGGTCCTTCATGACCTGCCAGACCTGCAAGAAGCATGAGACGGCGGCTGTGAAGATGGCATCAAACGGCAAAGTGTACATGGCCGACCGGGTCAGAATCGGTGACAAACAGCGACTGCAGTGAGTGGTCGACACCTGCTGGGACAGCCTCACGCTGCGGCTGTAGAGGAGGAGCGTATACAGATAGTGTGGTTGGAGAGCCCCACTGACCACCCGTGGCACAACATCACCAAGAAGGCAAACTCTCATGTTATCGGTCTGCTGACACAGCTGGCGGTGGATGTATACAAAGACAGCCTGTTCGAGACGCTGACGGCATGGGTCGTGGCCCGCCCGGTCTCTCGCCAGCATGCATGCCCAGCGCGTTCTGTCACTGGAGACTGACAACCAGCCGTTTACTCCCCTGACGCCTCCAGCTGCTTCTCTTCAGTACAGGTCGCCAGACGCTTACAAGGAGATGCTCGACAGCATCAGCGCCATGGAACGGGATCGGCTGGGGAGAGCGGCTACAGAAATGCCTTCTGTACTCGATCCAAGTAGACGGATCTGTGGACCGCACGCAACGTGACAACAAGTTCATAACGACACGCACGCTGAGCAGCGACAGTGCGTTGCAGAACATGTTCCTGGCGATGGTGGAGCCTGATGAGGATGGAGCTTGCGGCCTTCTAGAGGCGGTTACCGTCGCCCTGGCCAGCTGTCGAGCCCCAACCGAGAAGCTTATCGGCCTGACGACCGACGGCGAGACGGCCAACACTGGCCGGAAAGCGGGGCCATGGCCAAACTTCGTCAGCACTGGAACGCGACAGACATAATGACCATGTGGTGCGTCTGGTCACCGCTCAGACTTGGCCATGGAGTCGGTCGAAGACGCAGTTGACGAGGTGCGGCAATGGAAGGCAGATATGACCGGCCTCTTGACGTACTTTCGTACTTCAAAGAGGCACACCAAGGCTCTGCGAGACTGTGGTGAAGTCCTGGCATTCCCACCATTCTTCGAAGTGCGCTTTGCAGAGCATCTTCATCAGTGCTGCCGTGCCATTCTCACCAACCTCGAAGCGTGTCGGAGCGTGTGGCAGGCTGTCGCCGCATCAGGCACTGACAAGAAAGGCGCGGGTCGAGCCACTGGCATGCTGAAGAAGTGGCAGGCCGGTGGTCAGACTCTCCGGCTCACAGCTCTGTTGCACGACATCATCGGCGTCATGTCTCGCTTGCAGAAAACTCTGCAGAAGAGCGAGCTGACTCTGCCGGACGTCATACAGGCCAGAGACTCGGCGCTCCTGCAGCTCCAGCTGATGAATGACGGCCCCCTTCCCGGAGGAAAAGAAGAGGAGCAGGCAGCAGCAAGTGCTGACGACTGCTCAGGACCAAGCAGCCGCCGGCAGATTGTGAACGCCAACGTTCCCTCTTTCAGGAGCTACTCGGCTGTCCGGAACGACACGGTCCAGAGTATCATCAACTTCTTGGGCGAGCGGCTGGAGATCGAGCAGGAGGAGCTGGTCAACATCATGTTGAAGCTGGTAAGCGCAGCTTCAGTGCGGGACTTCCTGCGAGCAGGCACGGAGCTGACACGGGGAATTTTCGGACAGGCTGGGTGTGGAGGACCTCGTAACGTCCACCTGTGACCAGTGGTCTGCTATGTGTTCTGCTCGAGACGGAGCAGCCACCGTGGGAGGAAAGCTGCGACTAATGTTTTCCGCTGCGTCAGGTACATGTAAGAAGCTCCTTGGCGGTTTCATGGCACTAACCCCGCACAGCATGGGCACGGAGCGCGCGGTTTCGCACTTCAACGCAATCAGGTCCCACCCACCGGCTCAGGATGGTAAAACAGCACGGTGAACGCCCGTCTACTCCTGGCTCTCAACGGCGTCGGCACCGCGGCGTTCGACCCGAGGCCGGCCGTGGCACGGTTCCTGAATGTCAAGGACAGGCGTGAGCGCGCTCCAACTCTCCCGTTTACACCGAGCGGGTCTTTGTGGTGGCCAAGTTTTTCCGCAGTAGTGGCAATGTTTAGTACGGTTCGTGTTACAGGCCATAAGATTGTGTGCAAGACACTTCACAAGCACATATCTGAGAATGTGCAATGTGCCATTGTGCAGGCACAACCAATATGATCATTGTGAGCGAATGTCATAGCAGCGTGAGCCAACGGATCGGTATTGAGCGCTATGAACACTTGCTATGCCTCGCTTTGCGACGGATCTTTTTTAACGTATCTTTTTCATGTGTATATTACAGCTGTATTGTTGCATTACCCTCGGCCAGTTGCATAATGATGATGAGGCTCTTCTTGACGCTTGATGCAGTGAAGCCAAACCAAATAAAGAGATCCCGAATCTGGGGCAGACCGACGTACATATATATGCCTGACTTTCTGCGATCTGCACTAAATATGTTGTACGTCGCACGCCATATTGTCAGCCCATACATCGGGTTATATGCGGGTACAGCATAACTTCAGGCGTCTTCTACTAGTGCCATCTAGACGGATGGGATATAATAAGACATATACATCTGTACTTACCGTAAATGTACGGTTTCAACATTTAATGACACGTGAGCTCTAGCACAAACTGGCATCATTTAATATCCACATATTTTTGTAAGTTCACTGCAATAATTCGACGATACTAGAACAAAAACTGGGATATAGGTATAACGTGAGTGGTGTGTATCACCAAACGAATCACCCATGGTTTAATTAGGAGTTTACAAAACATATGTGCATTAATATTCACTCCAGCGGCCAGCCCCCCCCCCCCCAGTCAAATTCCCTTAGACGAGTCCCTGCGGTACAGGCGGCTTTAAATCAAGCTCGAATCTTTGGTCCTTTCGTGGCTAAATTTCTGAGATCACAGCTTTTCATCCCGAAGAGCATGTTGCATGGGCCCCGTTGCCTACCATTCGCTGGCGTAATTTAAATTCACCTTCTGCGTCCTTACCTGCTTGCGTCCACTGCCACCAACCGTAATCCTTATTACACTGAAAACACGAATTGAGACCTTTTTCTAGAAGGGTTTCGATAAGAGTCCATTGCAGGGTTTTACATAACCCAAGCGATAACGTGTTTGTCCGCAGACACGCATTGGAGAACCTTCAGCAGAGATGAGAGTCCGCGCCGTAGTTTTAGAGAACCTAATCGAGAACATATTTGTATCCGGGCATGCATTGGAGAACATTCAGCAGAGGTCAACCATAACATTGGGGTTTCGGAGACCAATTTAATGACGGAAAGAGCACCGACACGGTTCTCAAAAGTTCCCGGATGTAGTCCACTATTCGAAGCCTGACACTTGTGAGCAGACTGCGTACTTCCGTACTTGTAGTTGAGGTGCCGCTCAACAGATGGCGCTATCAATAACCATTTTTCCCTTCGTATTGTTTTACCAAAAACAGACATTATCTTAACATTTAGGAGGACAGTTTGAAGTTGGGAAATGTCGCGGAAAGCAATGCAAAGGGAGAGATTGTCATGAGATCTGAAAAAAAAATGAATGGCTTAGATATAGTCCATGCTAATGTGTCAAAACTAAGTAGCATTGCTAAAGTCAAAAGGTTATATATGGAAAAAGTTCACGGGCATTGCATATCCCTTTTAATCCTCCCGTCTGCCGGTCCTCCATCCTTTGTCACGCCCACGTTACCACGGGTCTGGTGGTCGCTGGCCACCGGGCATGTGGTGGCCTCGAGCTGCCCCCCGGGAGTGGTGGCCGTCTGCATGGCGTGGGCTCTCCTCGCAGCTTGGCGCTGCGGGGGAGAGCCTGTCATGGGCGGTTGCCCGGTCGGCGTCCATTTTGACCCACTTTACCCCTTCTCCTTCATCCCATGGCTGCGCAATGGTCCAAGTAGACAGAAGCGTCCTTATCCTAACCGAACGGGCATTGCAGATCTCTTTTAATCCTCCCGCCTGTCAGTGCTCCATCCTCTGTCACGCCCACATTAACCCGGGTCTGGTGGTCGTTGGCCACCGGGCATGTGTTGGCCCTCGAGCTGCCCCCCGTGAGTGGTGGCCGTCTGCATGGTGTGGGATCTCCTCGCAGCTTCACACTGTGGGGAGAGCAGCGTGAAGCTGTCCATGAGCACCCTGTCCATGGGCGCCCTGTCCATGGGCGGTTGCCCAGTCAGCGTTCCATTTTGACCCACTTTACCCCTTCTCCTTCATCCCATGACTGCGCAATGGTCCAAAACCAAACCACCAACCAAACCAAACGGGCATTTCCATATCGGCAGAGCGTGCGCTAATGACGCCGAAGCAATGATTAGTTAATTAATCAGCAGTTGTGGTGGTCGCATCTACTTACGGAATCCCCCATAACGTGTACGGGTTGCCGCGCGGCTCGGAGTTCGTGGAACAAAAGTTATGTAATATTACAATTGTGTGCGCAACTGGCGCATAGGTATTTGCACAATGTGGGAATATTCGCTCGCGTGCTACCAAATAGCTACGCACATAACATCGCCGGAGGCAAACAAGGCGTAATCGGATGAGTATTAAGAACGGCGAAGCTTTCATGGGCTCTCATTTCGAGGCGCTGGATACCAAAACAGTGTCTCAATTTTTCACCGAAAGAATATCAGAAGGGTTCTCCGAGATTATACGGGGTGCTCTGGTAATCCCCCTCCCCCCCCAACCTCTAGAAGTTCTCCATTGATATGGTTGTGAAATTTTAGTTCGAGAACCTTTAAGAAAGGTTCTCCGACGAGAAGGTCCAGACATGTGGTGGTCGAACGAGCGCCGGTGAGGCTCTCGATGACCAATCAAAGTTATAATTGTTTTTCGGTGTACGCTCCATGAGCCTCAGTTGTAAAGGAATCGTTTCAATCGAGTGCATGTAAAATATCTACAAATTCATTACCGAAAAACAGTGAACATTCATCTCTTGACGGCAAAACGTGTTTGCCTCGAGCAGCTGTTTACTGGACTAGAAATATAATCATCCACCCACACTCCGCTGTTTTTCCGTGTTTTCTCGCCGGTTCTTCAGTCACTGCTAACTGCGAAGTCCGCCGAGGATAACAATGCTGGTGGAGTTTTCTGGCCAACTCTCAGGCGTCCTACACCATCAATAACCTGGCGTGTGGAACCGCCGGCTACACGGAAATTGCATCCACGCGGCCCAGAACCACCGCCGAGGGGAAACACTATTTTCAGCTGAGAAAGCATCGTAGCCCGGCGCCTTTCTTATCGCTGCAAAAGTTTATACAGAAGCTCGTTTAGTGAGACCTTCGCGTCAAATAGGATTGGCGGGGCCGACAAAGGTTTGAGCGAAGCTATCCTTAACTTCTAAAAGCAACATAAAAGCTCAGCATTCTCACATGAGGAGCCATATTTTCAGGACCTAAGTTGTATGGAGAAATAACAATTTGTATATTTAAAAGCATGGACAGAGGTGAAAAAAACTGCTTACTTGGCCACTGGAGTGGGAGACAGAAAAACATCGGCAATACAATGCCCAGGAGACATAATACTGCTAATTACAAGTATTTTTTAAGCAATTTTCTGTTTTTGCTTTGACCGCCGTACAACTACCACAGAACATTCTTCATAAATTATAGCATAGCATTCACGGTATTTAATTTAGTATTTGTTTCCTCTCAGAGACAGACAGGCTGAGAGACAGGCAATAGTGGGCAAAAGGTAATACCTGGCGAGACCGGCACAATCTTCATAAGGGTTTTCTTTACTGCTGCATCATGGGAATTTTGACCCTTAACGCCTGTCTCTCGATACATCATTATTTTTCAGCTCCCTCATATTGTACATATCTGGCGCATCTGTGATGAAGCGGGTTTGTGTTCACAGCGTCGTTCACCAGTATTCTAAACTCGGACTAAAGGCTAGAGTTCTCGCAGCAGTTGGCCGCCAGGGACCGGTAGTGAGCCCGGGTGTTATGACGTCGCAAGCAAATGGTATTTATGAATACCATTTTCAAATGCGTTAAATATACCATATATAAATGGTATATTTAACGCTAAATATGTATTTATTTATTTATTTATAAAAACAAATAAACATTCAGCGTTGGTTGCTAAATATTTCCTTGCGACGTCATAGATACTGGCTCACTAGTGGTCTCTGGCGGCCAACTGCTGCGAAAACTCCAGCTTTTAGTGCGAGCTGTATTCTGTGACCGCATGTATTAGGCATACCATATCATATGCCCACCTACACTTAAATGGCCTTGCACCTACGTACCTATTTTTGTGATTTATATATTGTGTCGTCAGGGGCGGAACTTTTTGTTTTTGGTTGGGGATGCAGTAGCAGGTAAACACCCCCTTCCATTTTTTTCTTACATATATAAACAAAAATGAAACATCATGCTGCTATGTGCTCTGAGAGGCATTTGCTTGCTTTGTTCCCAGCTTCGGTAAATTTGCAGTTTAAGTAGACTCCATTGAAGAAGATTTTTTTTTTTTTTTTTTTTTGGTGCTGATTCCAAATATGTCCACTATTTGTGTCATTATTTGTTTCTTCGTTTGGATTAATTTATAGGTATATTGTTTGTTTTTTTCTTTTTCTTTTTTAAACATTTTTTTGGGTGGGGTGGAAGGGTCATTGGGTAAAACCATATATTTTCCCCAAACTTCTTGAGTGGGGGCAGCTGCTCCCCCTGCCCCCTCTTCCACCGCCCCTCCCTCCGTTCCTATGCCTGCCTATGGGTTGCACATCTGCAAGGTTTTTCAGCGATGACGAAAAAATAAAAACTGTGGGACGAAGCGTATTCGTTTTCTTTGCCCACCTTATACCTCATCTTGGGCCAAACTTTTTATCTTTGAGATAATCACTCTTATGTAATATTTGTTTGCGGATTGGAGATTTTCTCGTCTTTGGGTACCTTTTACTCCATCACATTTCCCTTGCTTAACAAAATGAACGGTTTCAACAACAAATAACTGACCTCAAAGGGGGTCTTAGCCCCTTGTCCCTGTAAGAGGCGTCTTTAAAACAACAGAACAATCTGATTATGCCGACTTGTTATGCGTCACATTTTACAGTGGCCCATAGGTGTCACTAAGGAGGAGGGGGGGGGGGGGGGGGCAAACAGGGACAACGTGCTCCCGGAACCTGGGACTGAATACCTCTTGCCATTGATACATATGAATATTTCAGGTTCGGAAAGATGGGGCAGGTTGATGAAATCGGAGGCTCGCCTCGACACCGAACCTGCATTTTTGGGGGGTGCAAAATATGATTGATTTTTTCCTAGTAAAAGTTGTTTCTTAGGACGCGAACGTCTGTCACAAATACTTCTTCTCAAACTTTAAATATCTGGTGATGCCAATAGTCCAGGGCCGGTCCTTCTACATATTACAGCTGAGATGTAAAAATTAAAAAAATACATGCACCATATTTCCCACAAGGTAAACAAACTAGGCAGTAGGCAGTAACAGCATTTTAGTATGCTTTCATCTTTGTTAATACAAAACTAGGCAGTACTTTAGTAATAATAAAAGAGACAAATACGGCGCAGTCATGACAAAATATGGCGCATTTATCTTGCATTGCTTTCAATATTTGTGCTGTTTTCGTATAACTTGGTTTGATTGGTGTTGAATAAGCCTATTTTATTTTAAAATGACCTTTACTGATGTGGCCCTCCACTTTGCAACACCATGACCAGGTATATATTGTGCAAATAATGTTAGTCAGGCTCAAAAATGATAATCCTGACTTGTAGCCCATTTTGTTTAGGTCTATGATAATGTCTGCTCTTTTTCCAGCTCAGGATGAATGGTATGCTTTCAGACACAAAACATTTATATTATTGGTCAAATTATTCATTAAGTGTCAATTTAACCAACATATTTATACTCAAATTTTAACACATTTGGCCAATTTAAGAGTGTATTGTAATATGTGACCTGTCCATTATCCAGAACTACGCACAATGTGAAAACTGAAATATGCTTCACCTATTCTTGCTTTGCTCATGTTTTTTTTGTTATGTAAGCACCTAGATTGACATTTTGTGTGTCTGAAATTGAAAAAAGACACCTGTTCTTTAGTGTGTATTGCCATTGACCTATATGTATGACCATTGTGTATGACCATTGACCCGGCAGTTGTGTTGGTACTGTGCCCTTTTCCTTTTATATTGTTGTTGCATCTATAACATTGACTTTTTTAAAGTTGGGGGGGGGGGGGCTGAATGACAAGTTGGGGGCTGAGCCACAAGTTGAGGGGGCTGAAGCCCCCTCAACTGAATATGATCCTACGCCCCTGTATATTTGTACAGTGTCTCATTCTTCCCCCAGCCAAAATGACCAAAACACTTAACCCTATCTGACAGACAGTAAGTCATATTATTGGGGATGCAGATGAAAGACTGGGGATGCAGATCAGAGCATTGGGGATGCACCTGCATCCCCTAAGTATATAAAGTTCCGCATGTGTGTGTCGTACTCGACATTACAAGGGACAGGGAGACAAATTTTCGTTTTTGCAATTTGGTGGGAGACAGTCGCGACGTTTTTTTCACCTCTGAGCATGGATTCATGGGCAAGGAAAAGGACGCACCACTATTATACTCGAATGAAAAGTTGATACACCTCAAGTTTTGAGGCATGGGATACTGGACCAACAAGCTTTGGTTTCGGTACATTGGCGCCTGATTCAGATTCTCAAAAGCGATCTAAGTAGCCCGGAAAATGCGCAACCAACCACTACTGGTAACTAACCAAGAGATCCCTTCCTGGCACGGCACAATTGGGTAAAAGAGTTCTTCAACACTTAAAACCTTCCGTCCGTAATTTTGTCGCGCATTATGCCTCAGACGAGTCCTGTTGAACTGAAGTTTTGGAAACAAAGTTATGAGGACATCGGACGACTAATGCATTTTCTTCGTAAGCTTAAGTGGTTGGTGAAGAGATGAATTAACAGGATGGCGGAAAATGCTTTGTTGTTCGGGAGTTCAGCTGAGAAGAAAACGAGCGGTGCCTTGGAGAAAAACAGAAGGAAAATGTAAACAAGGATCTGTATTCCAATCGGTGGCTGAAACGACTAAAAACCTCAGACATTATTCCTCCTGTTCCGTCATTGCTCTCACTGTTTCATTCAATCCAATGAGGGTAGCCTACTTTACTTACTAACGTGTTATTCGTGTTCGGTTAGTATACGGCGGAAAAGCGAGCGTTTCGGATGTGTAAGGCATTACATTTCCACACAATCCCAGTATAATCCAGCGGCACAAGGAATGAATGCCTTTCACAATGCTGCCTGCCATTATTGTTCCACCACTGACGGCAGGGTTCTCTGTTCTCTACGATTCTCTATGAGTTCTCTGCTCTCCTGCGGTGGTCTCGGAGGGTAGCAGTGCACACGAGGCCGCGGCTCACTGGCCCCGTGACAGACTGGCAGCGCGGCGGTAATATATGACCAGTCAACCCGCCTCCGGCGACTGATTTAATTGCAGATGAGACAGCTGTCGTGCCGGAGCGGTTCGTTTCACGCCACGGTAAGCCAGCGCGACGGCCGCTCAGCCGGGCTGCTGGCCGAGTCCCGGCTGAGAGACGCGGCCGTTCACTGTGTTCAGAGGTCAGTCGAACGCGGAGGTTGTGAGGCGTTTGGCTTTGTTCTTAGCAGGGTGGTAGAGTGAGCAGTCAGTTTCCTGGTCTGATGTTAAGCCGATGTTAACGGTTTGATAAAGGAGCAAGTATGTATGTGTTAGAGGAGCGGATCAGTGGATACAAAGCAACAAACAAATCCCCGGAAAACAGTCCTTTTCTGATTGTTAAGTCAAGCTTCAACCGCAACCAGATCATTAACTGTTATGTTAATAATGAAATTCAGCTTATACTAATTTAGCTTGGTTTGGTGTTAGATAAATATATATTTTGCAAAGAAATTGATTGTAACTAGTGCCGTGTCCTTTAAATATTCACCTATACACTCCCTGGTCATTTGACTCATTCGGTGTTATTGTTTGTTTGTATTAAGCTGACATCTATTAAAACAAAGTTCACGGTTTTGTCAAGGATATGTCGAGGAGGACGTCAAGGAAAATAAGTGATTCACTTCATGTTTTGTGGACAAGACATATGTATTCTATCCGTAAAAAACGTTGACAGTATCGACGGATGATTTACCCTTGTTCAGCAGGATGGAGAAGTGGAAAAGTGCTTTCTCAGATCGGATGGAGGGTGCATAATCATGGCCACTGCACGTCCCGGATTGATGACAGCAGACTACAGTTGTAACGCAAGGAGACGAAGGACTTGTGATTGATAGAACTTGGTTTTCAATAGATTTACCAGATTTTCATCAATACATTCACCAGTTTCTTCTCTGATGTCTGGACCACTTTGTCTCAAATTTGTCATCATCTTCCTCAGGACTTCCTCATTATCGTCAGCCACTGCTGTTGAAAGGCGACCACTGTAGTGTCACGAATCTCGTGCACATGCTGCAGGACAAAACGGAGTCACAAAAGACAGGGCAACAGTGAACACAATGATCCTCCATGGTTTATAGATGTAGCTAGCAGTTAGAGCCCCGCAGTCGCGCTTTAGTCGAAGGCGAAAAGACGATAAACGTTATCGTATAATCTGAGCTGCTTCAAAGACAAATTATTCAGGGTGAGCAAGAAGGCCCGATCATGTTTTGCGAAAACGTCTATGAGTCAATGATGATAAAATTGATGAGATGCAAATTTTAGCGTATATAATCAAATTCAGATATCTGCTTCATCGCCTTCGAGCCCAGCACTTTCTGAGCACCTTTTGTACGTGTCATATGCAGCATCTACCACGTACTTACATCGCACGTTCTCAAAACAAAATGTTCACGTGCTGTTGCATACATGCAAGTCGTATTTGCACTTATGTACATATACTACTTTAGAAAATCGAGACGAGACGCTTGCAGATTCCATCAATATATTTTCAGCTATCGTACAGAAACCATTGCAGGTTTACGAACAATAGAGTATAAGCTCAATTCAAACGGCGAAAAGGCAACTCAATTGATAAATACACGCTTAAGTTGATCAAAGGAATTACTTCCATTGCTTGTTATGGTCATGAGGTCACGGAAGCCTAAACGCAATTGTTATGGGTATATTTAACATTGCTGACTAGTTCAACATAAACATCTATGGCCTTTATATTTTACTCCGTGTTTAATAATATGTTAATACATTATACGATAAAATACAGTAAACGTCGTACGATAAACAATAGTATCGCTGTAAGTGCAACTTAAAGGTCACATAAGGTATAGGGTAATGCAGTACATATCTCATATGATCCACTCCTTTATCTGCACTTCTCAGACACGAGTTGTAGCGCCGCCTGTCTGGAAAAATTCCGCAGGAGCTGGGGCTGGAGCTGGAGCTGGAGCTGGAGCTGTCCGAGGTCGTCGTCTGAGGAGCTGCTGTCGTCACTGGTAGAGCTAGAGCTGTCCGATTCGGAGGAGCCGGCTGACAAGTCGCTGCAGCTGGCTACCCGGGCAGAGTCGACCGGTACTGACTCCTCGGGCGGCACTGACTCATGTCTGAAATCACATGGAGCACGGTCAGAAAATCACACGGAGCACGGTAAGAGAGTAACACAGCAATCAGTCAGCAGGCGGGGGGGAGAGAGAGAGAGAGAGAGAGAGAGAGGAGAGAGAGAGAGAGAGGAGAGAGAGAGAGAGAGAGAGAGAGAGAGAGAGAGAGAGAGAGAGAGAGAGAGAGAGAGAGAGAGAGAGAGAGAGAGAGAGAGAGAGAGAGAGAGAGAGAGAGAGAGAGAGAGAGAGAGAGAGAGAGAGAGAGAGAGAGAGAGAGAGAGAGAGAGAGAGAGGAGAGAGAGAGAGAGAGAGAGAGAGAGAGAGGAGATGAGAGCGAGAGAGAGAGAGGCGAGGGCGAGGGCGAGGGCGAGGGCGAGGGCGAGGGCGAGGGCGAGGGCGAGGGCGAGGGCGAGGGCGAGGGCGAGGGCGGGGCGAGGGCGAGGGCGAGGGCGAGGGCGAGGGCGAGGGCGAGGCGAGGGCGAGGCGAGGCGAGGGCGAGGGCGAGGGCGAGGGCGAGGCGAGGGCGAGGGCGAGGGCGAGGGCGAGGGCGAGGGCGAGGGCGAGGGCGAGGGCGAGGGCGAGGGCGAGGGCGAGGGCGAGGGCGGCGAGGGCGAGGGCGAGGGCGAGGGCGAGGGCGAGGGCGAGGGCGAGGGCGAGGGCGAGGGCGAGGGCGAGGGCGAGGGCGAGGCGAGGGCGAGGGCGAGGGCGAGGGCGAGGCGAGGGCGAGGGCGAGGGCGAGGGCGAGGGCGAGGGCGAGGGCGAGGGCGAGGGCGAGGGCGAGGGCGGAGGGCGGGAGCGGGAGCGAGAGCGAGAGCGAGGACATTTCAACATCAGTTTCTGAATTTGTCATCAGTACACATCCACACACTCAAATCGTCAGCGATCCAAATCGCATCACCGGTTTGAATCCTCTCCCTGCCCTCACCTCGCCTGATCAGCCACACATTCTGGGCCGGGCTGGGCGCCGGCTGCCCCGGCCCGCCCTCAGGCGTGGGGCACGTGACAGACAGCCAACGGGTCAGATGCGGTGAGCGGGTCAGGTCAGGTGAGCCAATGCGGGGAGGGTCAGTCACTTGCACGGTCATAGAATACTAGGTAAAGCGGAAATGACGCTTCAACACAGGGCCAATGGGAGGCAGTTTGTCAGCTGGCTAGTTTTTATTAAATACTCTAGTTAATGGTAAAGTTTCATACTTCGTCATAAATCCTTATTTCAAACTTCAATTACCAAAAACACATATCATCGATATCTGTTAGAAATTACAGAAAATAAGTTTCGCTAAGGTAGCAATGCTGAGGAATAGGCCTTACGGAGCTAAGGTGGCAATGCTGAAGGAATAGGCCTTACGCAGCTAAGGTGGCAATGCTGAAGGAATCGGAGCTTTTTGGCGTATAACTTGGCACACGACAGACAAGTAAGTCACCGCCATTACTTGCTGTTAGTATTGTTTGCAATTCTGATTCAAGGATAGACTTTTGCCGGTATGTCGTCACAACTCATTTTAGTGACACAAGATTCTTGTGACGTCACATGTAAAAATATTCATATTTTGCAAATTATACCCAATTGGTATTTTTTTTCGCGCAAAAACGAATGCCAGAACTATAATTATGACACTCGTTTTCATCATTCCACGTACTTTTCCCAAGGTGAAATATTCCCTTTAACTACGAATAAGATCAACAAGAAAAATGTCGCAACATTACGGTCTCACACACTAGTCATTACATTTAGAAGCCGCGTATCCGCCGATTTTATCCAGTTTCCCAGTTCATCCAGTTACCGCAGTTGCCCCTCCCCTTACCCCCGAATCATCAGCTGACGTACCATTTTCAAGATGGTGTTGTTCGGCGCGCGCCTGGTCACTTGTGAGTCGCGTTGAAGGAGGGTCGGGGGAAGTGCAAATATCAGTGATCATATCAGTGATACAAAGGTTAGTGATCTGATCGGTGATAAGCACACAAGTATTGTTCGATTGCGTACTATTTGGAAATATTCTTTCTTAGCAGTATGGCAGACACACACACCAAAATTTCTTCCTCAGTGAAAAACATTCACGGAGACCGGAGACCTCAAGGCCAGCCAGCCCAAAGGTAAGTCTGGCCTCTGGACAAGTGGCCATCCTTATTCCTTTTCTGTATGGTTACTTTTTAATTCCCTTCCCTGATATCCTTGTTAAAATTCGACCCCATTTATTTGTTTAATTCTGTATATGCTGTGAATATTCTACATGTGTACCTAAATTGAAACATTATTTGTATGCAGGACAACTCATTATTTCCTACAAGAGAGACCCTTGCAAGTATTTATCCGCAGCTGTTTGATGAATTCCTTCTAGGAAGCTTACAGCGAGAACACAAGACATTCCTTGGCTGTGGTTATAATCGCAATTTTAGTCGCATTTAAAGTGAAGAAATGTGTGGTGATTGTAATGCGGACCATCCTTGTAAAACTGTCGGACTTTGGTTTAGTTTGAAAGGGTTCTAGGACACATCTTATTGGCATCCAGGGATCAAGTGTGCTCGAGCCATTATCTTTTAACACGCGCCCTGGAGGGCCTCTGATAATTACACTCCCTGGAGGGGGGCGGATTTCGCCCCCCCCCCCTCCCTATGATCTCGAAAACCACGCAACGTAGCGACAAGCGGGAAACGACGTTAGATAGCTCGAGACAAGCTCTTTCGAAAGTATTTCGTTATTTTGTTTTCAGGTCAATATTGAGGTTACCAGAGGTCATCAAGGGTCAGATTTTCAAGTTTTCAAGACTTCGGTTCGAACACTCCCAAATATCTCGGGAACTATGATAATTAGCAGCAAACGGAAAAAAGCAATCGAAAGTCATTTAAAAATGCAATCAACATAGGTGTCCTCAGATTTGAGCCCAGGTCAATAGTTTAGGCTCCAGAGGTCATCGAATGTCAAAAAGGTGATTTTGTTTTCAAAACTGTTTTCCTTTAACCTTTATAATAACCTTTTACCTAATAACCCTTTACCTTTAACCTTAAATAACCTTTTACCTAATACAGATAAAGTAATAATGTTTACGCCATCGCGTGTGTCTTGTCAAGGCGCTTCGAATCATATTCATGGTGACCGGGTTAGGTCAACTGCAAAATTTGACATCAGGTCAAGGTCAAGTGGTGATCCAAGTTGGTCATGTTGCATATTGGGCGACGTGTCTCGACGAGACAAACATATTGGTACCGTTTTCTCTTCTCTATCTTCATTATGTCGATAGTTATTGATAAAACCGTGTTGGCGGTCACAAAATTGACCTGACCTTAGGTCACCGATATTAGATATCCGAGATAAACAAATTGTTGGTATATATGACCTTATGAAGTCCTGCAAGATTGAAACCGATCGGCGTAAAACTGTGGCTGTGGTACTACTGAAAACGTTTTGGAGTTGAGGTCATCACGTGACCTGGTCTGGTGACCTGACCTGAGATGACCTGAGGCCAAGAATTTTACATAATGCGGGAAGTTCATTTCTAAACAGGTATGCGCCGCCGTTTTTGCGCTATCCTCGAAAAACCGGAGGGGTGGGCGGATTTCGCCCCCCCCCCTCCAGGGCGCGTGTTAACCCGCGCTTGACCGGGGTCTCAGCAGAACGCCACTGACCGGGGAGGGGCAAATATCCCCCCTCGTTATCTCCGGAACCAATAATCGCACGAGACGCACAACGCGACATTCGAAAGCTCTCAATGAGAAGCATCTAAAGTTTACTCGAAATTTTCGAATTCAGGTCACATATCAGGTCAATGTCGGGTCAAAGGTCAAAATGGAGGCATTTGAGTTGATAGACATACTTTCTATCCAAAACCTTTGATTGCGACCATTATCACCCAAAGTGCTCCCAAAGGTATAATCACATCCCGCATGAGCTAAAATGAAATTGTTGGCAAAGGTCGAGTCACAAAAGGTCACTATGCGCAGAATATTTTCGAAAGTCATGCAACACATGTTTTATGGGCTATTTGACACGTATAATTCGATAGTGATGGACATTTTACCATCTAACCTCATTTAAGTGAAGCCTAGGTCAAGTCCAGGTCACATATGGTCAAAATTTGAAATGGATAAATCTAAATAACAAAGGCATGTTCCTAGACCAGTTTTGTCTCCAAAATACAGTGCTGATATTTATGTGTCTGTAGCTGGTCAATAAAAGCAACAACAAAAAACGCCATTTCGAAATATGACGTCATAAGTTACTCATACTTAGGGAGTCATACATCAGTCACAAATGAAGATATTGCCTTGAAATTTGGTTTTAGTATTGTCCATAAGTAGTTTTCCAACATATATTCACTTTTTTAAACATCTTTGAAAAACTTAGTTTTGTGGTTATTTTTCCGAAACAAAAATAGTTTTATTTTTATTTTTGGGGGTCATTTTTCTTTTAAATCCAAGATATTCGTTTTGTAGACCTTGCAATTTGCTATCTTTTGACGTTTTCCGATTGCATTTTGTTCAAAAGTGGTGTTTGTACGGCCTGTTGAAGTTTAGCTGTTTTTATCGTAAAACTCGATGATCGACGAAATTGCTTTATTTTCGCAAAAAAATAATAATGTGGAAGAAGGTACCTAAAATTTCACTTTGATAGCGCCATTGTGTATTGACATATGGCGAACATTCGTCAGGGGGGGGGGCAATATTTGCTCCCCCCCCTAAGCACCGGTTTAATTTTGCCTTTGGTTGTGAGCTGGGCGCTGGGATTTTTGTAAAGAACAAAGACTGCCGGACTAGTAATTATTTTCATCTACAAATGAGCTTCTCATTTATAGCGAGGGTGAAGACAAGGAAAGAAGTCTGAAGTGGTAGCAACAATCATGTGACAGAGGTCCGAGGAAAAGCCGTTTCGATTCCAAGAGCTCGTTCCTCTCGGCCTAACTTTAGTAGAATACAAATGAAATATTGCCATTGCATATAAGAAGACACTCTTACGAACACAAAGGAACGGAAATGTTCAAAAAGATATGAGGATGCCGACATTGCCTTTTGTCAATGACCTCGTCTGAATAAATTGAGGGCTTTAAACAGTTTCTGACTTTGAATCGACCCCATAGCACCGTATCAGTTTTGGCAGTATTTTCAGCGACCCTCCCTGCCATTTTTGCAGCAGGAGAATGGTCGTCCTGTAGCCTCAGAGATGCCATTGCCGGAGAGTCGGGACCGGCTCGTAATCGAGTCAGTGTCGTCTGCACCACCGCAGCTCCCACAGCTCCCCCGGCAGCTCTCAGGCCCGGGCACAGCTCCTAACTTGTCAACTGACGAGCTAAAAGACTTCACTGACAGACTTACAGACAGCGTCACTGCAGCACAGTGCTTCTCACCCACAGCAGTAATAATACTGGGGAACTTCAATTCAGGTAACATTTACTTAGACAACACATCTACTGCAAATACACTTTTCACACTTTTTGACATGAGACTTAAGAAACAATTGAGACACTAGACATGACCCAATTGATAGATCAACCTACAAGAGTAACTGAACATATTGCTAACCTGAGAGACTAGTAGTAACAAACAGCACTCAAATCATAACAGAATTTGGAATACTTCCGCCATTTTCCACAATTGACCACTACCCAGTCTTTGCAACACTAGACATTTCACCACCCACTCTTCCTCACAACCCAATCACTATCTGGGACTATGACAAACTAGATACTGAAAAACTGACTCAACACTTAATGGTCACTGACTGGGCCAGAGTACTGGATGGAGACATAAGCAATGCAACTGAGAACTTAACAGCAGGAATAATAATAAGCTGCATCCCAAGCAATCCCAACAAAGATACATTTCCAACCTAAAAACAAGCCATGGATGCCTAGTTACTTGAAACACAACATGAATAAGAGAGACAGACTGTTCAGACTTGCACACAAACGACAGACCTCTGAGGACTGGGACCAATGGAGACGACAGAGGAACTATGTTTCATTATTAAATAGACGGCAACGCGACCAACACATCCAGACTACAGCTAATAAACTTGTAGATCAGAAACATGATCCTTTCAAATATCACAACACTTAGGACTCTTATGGGACGTAATAAAGGACTAATTATTCCACCTCTAGACACCCCGGACGAAGGTGGACACTATTACTGACGAACAACAAAAAGCCAACTTACTTAATGACAACTTTGCCTCACAGACACAACTAGGAGAAACACCTTCACTATCAGACATTGACATAAACACGGACGTGAAGCCGGTACCCGCTCTGAGTCAGATAACAGTTGAAGAGTAAAAGGTGCTGAAACTTTTTAATTCACTAGACGTGCACAAATCAACTGGTCCAGACCAACTTCCTGCCAAGATACTAAAAATGTGCGCTATTCTCATATATGAACCACTGACAAAGCTCTTTAACAAGTCACTAAATACTGCAACATTTCCGAGCACTTGGAAGGTTGCCAACATTACTCCTATTTTCAAAAACAAGGAATCTGCCTCCAACCCCCTCAACTATCGTCTAATTAGCCTGCTCTCTTGCCTATCTATTTTTTTTAAAGAAAGAATTGTCTTCAATCGCATTTACGAACACCTTACGACTAATCACCTCTTGTCGGACAAGCAGAGCGGGTACCAGCCCCATCATAGCACTCAACTTTAACTCGCACACATGACACACAAGCTGTACAAATCACTGGACCAGGGACATGACTTTACAGCCGTATACCTCGACATCACTAAACACTTCGATCAAATCTGGCACGCAGGACTACTATAAAAATGTCAAACTGACTTCTACATTGCTGACAAAGTATGTGACTGGCTTAAATCATACTTGATGATAATTAAAATAACCGGTAACCTCATAATAAGTATGTAAAGAAATAAATTAAGGCCGAAATTATTTCTTTACATACTTATTATGAGGTTACCGGTTATTTTAATTCTCATCATCATGATTAACCTCACACAGAGTTTTCGCCACCTTAGATTTAAATCATACTTGACAGACAGGCGACACAAGGTTAGGCTGGGGAACACGTACTCAACTTTACAAACAATAGACGCTGGCTGCCCACAGAGATCCATTATGGGCCCCTTACTAGCAATTATCTACCTTGACGGACTAGCTGACAAAACCGAAAACACAGCTTTATTCTATGTTGACGACATATCACTTTACTTATCACACTCAACGATCGTAGATAATGTTCAGAAATCCCTCCAACGCGACCTAAACATAATTAAAAACTACGGCAGGCAATGGACCATAACTTTCAGTTCTGCGAAAACTATTTGCCAGACTTTCAGCAACAATTCCCAACACCCCTCACCGACACCGACTTTTGCTGGACAAACAATCCCGACGACAGACTCACACAAACACTTAGGACTCACTCTGTCAACAGACCTCCTATTCCACAACCACGTTAACGATATAATTCGTAAGGTCAACGTTGCACTTAGCCCTCGCTACACAGTTGCCTCCAAACTACCACGCCCACTATTATAAGACATATACACGACGTACATACGACCTTATCTCGACTACTGTGACGCCATTTTCGATGGGCATCTCACATTTTTGGGACATTATGGGACATATTTTAGAACTTCCACTGAAAAACTTAGACTCGAGCTTGGTTGGGTCCGACAACAACTAGACGATAAATGAATCGACTAACGCTCTTCTGGCACCTATCCAGATGTACGTTCGTTCCAGACTATATCAAACAAACTTTTCCCCAACCACGACACACCGACACAGTTAGGACACTCAGAAATTCGACCCCTTTGACGCTTCCTTATAATAGAACCTCACGATTTCAAAAATCGTTCATACCCGACACTACTCGTAAATGGAACAAATTACCACCACATGTACGGTCTCAACAATCATCACGAACCTTCAAAAAAGATATCACAGCTTTGTTGGGAGCAAGGCATCCACCTAATTATTACACTCTCGGCTCCAAACGTGGTAACATAATACACACTCAACTACGGCTAGGAAATTCAGATATAAATGCACACCTGTTCCAAATACCAAAATCCCCACACCCACACTGCCAATGCGGACACAGAACAGAAACCACATTGCACTTCATGTTACACTGCCCACTTTACGCGCCACTCAAACAAAGCCTTTCAAAACATCTCCACAGAACTAAACACCGACTTCACTCACTTCACTACCACCAAATAATACGACACACTTATGCATGGTACAAACATCAGCACTTCAAGTTCTCAGAGGGTGGCCCATCTTTTCCAAAAATATATTTCCGACACAAAACGCTTCCGTTCAAATTAGCAGAGGAGCTCGGCCGCGCGGGGGAGCGAAGCTGTTGCTGCGGTCATTGACTAAACAATGCACATGAAGGTCAGGTGTAGAAATTAAAAATGTCGCGCGGGGATGGTGCCTCGTTATAGGCCAAGTGTGCATTTGCACCATCTCCCCACTACCCACTGTTGTTATTGTTTGGCTTCCAATAAATGTTTATTGTAAAAAAAAACAGCTCACAGCGTCTCGACAGACTGAGCTGAACTGCAGCAGACTCCATCAGCACAATCCGCTTATTGTGAGGAGATCTGGCTGCATCCAAGCCAAGTGCACGACTCAACAAAGAAATGCCACCTTGGAATTCAGCGTTCATTTGAACATTTCCCGACCCGCTGCCTGTGGTTGGATTACCACTCTCTGACCTGGACAGGCAGGGTCTGCAGCCTGGCTAATGGTAATGGAGTTCTCTCGACAATTAATTACTGATGGGCGGGCCAATGGCATTTACAGACATAGGTCAGAGCAGTGTAATCGAGCCCACCACAATCTCAGCGGCGCCATGTACCCGCTGAAACGTGCTGCTCATTTGCCACTGAATTAATCCCGGACATATAGTGACTGGGTTCAGTGATAGCACCGGATAATTGAAATTATAATTGGAAGGGTGGAATACATTTCTCGTTCAGCATCGGACAGTGAATAAACTAGATTTAGATCAGTATTAATAGTCTGATACACATTGTCGCTTGAGACATTGCGTTCATTTAGCATGATATGAATGGAGTAATTGTTCCTCAATGCTTCCAGGGAACATTTCAGAAATAATTGTCAATGTTGTGTTGTTCCAGCGAGCGTTGCGACAGGCCCTTCTCCGAGATGCAGCCTTATGACAAATAGTTCGAAGCTCGTTCCACGCTCGCATTTAATTATTTAATTAAATTATTCGCGCGGCTCCTTTATTCAAACGGGACTCCAGTGGAGTGTTTCCATTCAATATGTCACAAGTTATGCATCCACCCGAGCTACTAAATATATATTCGTCACGCGAGGTGCGCCCTTATATTCCTTTCATCGTAGCTTCTGTTACTTGTTTTATATTCATACATGGGCGCCACATAGCCATGCAGTTACGGCGCCCTTAAACCCCAATCATCGTCACTGATATTTGTACTATGTTGCAACCATCTCCCCTCTCGTTTTCCAAATTCCAAGCATGTATCTGCCCAATGGTTTCCAAGTTATGAGCCTTGTATGGGTGGCGTGAATACACGCGGATGGATGGATGGGGGGGGGGGCGTCTCTTCCACACCAGGGGCTCCCAGCATATCTGGCGAACACTCTAGACAGCTTGTTCACCGACGCCAGCATCTCTAAACAGACAGTCCGAGTCAATGGCGACGGTCCGGCGACAGGCCGGTGGCCTGCCAGGTAGACTGCACCGCATGGCATCGATGTAATGCGGGACAGCGGGCTCAGATAATCCGATATTATTGCAGTGCGCCACGGTGGTCCGCCTCTGGGTGATCGGTCTACTGGTGCTTAAAGGAAATAGTTCACCTTGGAAATTTGTTACCGAACACGACTTGATTCTATTTTTTTATACAATGTATTTTTATATTGCCAAAAATGGCCTTATATCGCGCCGATTCAGGACAGAAGGCCGTAAATTTGTATTGTTTATTAAAACAACATATGCATACTCTCTGAGTCAGAGTCCTGACAACACGCGAATGTAAAAATTGGTTCAGCCAATCAGATTCGAAAGTAGTCGCGTAAAGATAGACTCGCATTGGAGATGTGCCAACCGGCGGCCGGCGATTCGTTTGCTAGCACCAGCTGCAAGCTGATTGGCTGATGGTATAGCCTCTGCCCGGGCTAGAACCAGTACAACATTCTTTCGCCAGCACCGCATTCCTTCGCGCAAAACTCAAATAAATTCGGCTGGAGAGTCTTTTCAGTCAAGAAAACTTGCAGATAGGGGTTTCCCAACACGGGCTACAAAACTGCTGTCTCAGTTTAAAACTAATGTTGAAGGTGAACTATTTCCTTTAACTGCGTCAGCTAGCACCGAAGGATGCCATGGACGGCGGCATCAGACATTTTCAACGGAGATGCTTATGGTAGAACGAACACTTGAATTTGCAATTCTAAAACTTTTACTTGACTCTAAATAAAGACGAGCGGCACAAGATGGAAATGATTCTCATTCGTACATACATTATGGTAAGCAGCGATCAGGAAGCATCGCCAACTCGTAGCGGCCATTCTTCTTCGTCGGGGCGGCCCCACAGATCCACGGCTCCCTCCCTAACGGCCATCCGGGGAAATCAGCCGCCAGCTGGGGTCATACATATGCATCTGGCTCAGTCGGGAGCAGTTATAAATGCGCAGTTAAAATTCAGCATTCGACCGGAAAGGCCGTGCTTAAATCATCTGCAGAAGTAATGATACCCTTTTCGGATGGCACGGTTACGAATGGGTTGCAAGGATGTCACCAGCATAAACTAAATTAACCAAAGAGCTACACTGTGTGTGTGTGTGTGTGTGTGTGTGTGTGTGTGTGTGTGTGTGTGTGTGTGTGTGTGTGTGTGTGTGTGTGTGTGTGTGTGTGTGTGTGTGTGTGTGTGTGTGTGTGTGTGTGTGTGTGTGTGTGTGTGTGTGTGTGTGTGTGTGTGTGTGTGTGTGTGTGTGTGTGTGTGTGTGTGTGTGTGTGTGTGTGTGTGTGTGTGTGTGTGTGTGTGTGTGTGTGTGTGTGTGTGTGTGTGTGTGTGTGTGTGTGTGTGTGTGTGTGTGTGTGTGTGTGTGTGTGTGTGTGTGTGTGTGTGTGTGTGTGTGTGTGTGTGTGTGTGTGTGTGTGTGTGTGTGTGTGTGTGTGTGTGTGTGTGTGTGTGTGTGTGTGTGTGTGTGTGTGTGTGTGTGTGTGTGTGTGTGTGTGTGTGTGTGTGTGTGTGTGTGTGTGTGTGTGTGTGTGTGTGTGTGTGTGTGTGTGTGTGTGTGTGTGTGTGTGTGTGTGTGTGTGTGTGTGTGTGTGTGTGTGTGTGTGTGTATGTGTGTGTGTGTGTGTGTGTGTGTGTGTGTGTGTGTGTGTGTGTGTGTGTGTGTGTGTGTGTGTGTGTGTGTGTGTGTGTGTGTGTGTGTGTGTGTGTGTGTGTGTGTGTGTGTGTGTGTGTGTGTGTGTGTGTGTGTGTGTGTGTGTGTGTGTGTGTGTGTGTGTGTGTGTGTGTGTGTGTGTGTGTGTGTGTGTGTGTGTGTGTGTGTGTGTGTGTGTGTGTGTGTGTGTGTGTGTGTGTGTGTGTGTGTGTGTGTGTGTGTGTGTGTGTGTGTGTGTGTGTGTGTGTGTGTGTGTGTGTGTGTGTGTGTGTCTGTGTGTCTGTGTGTCTGTGTGTCTGTGTGTCTGTGTGTGTGTGTGTGTGTGTGTGTGTGTGTGTGTGTGTGTGTGTGTGTGTATCTGTGTGTATCTGTGTGTATCTGTGTGTGTCTGTGTGTGTCTGTGTGTGTCTGTGTGTGTCTGTGTGTGTCTGTGTGTGTCTGTGTGTGTCTGTGTGTGTCTGTGTGTGTCTGTGTGTGTCTGTGTGTGTCTGTGTGTGTCTGTGTGTGTCTGTGTGTGTCTGTGTGTGTCTGTGTGTGTCTGTGCGTGTCTGTGCGTGTCTGTGCGTGTCTGTGCGTGTCTGTGCGTGTCTGTGTGTGTCTGTGTGTGTCTGTGTGTGTCTGTGTGTGTCTGTGTGTGTCTGTGTGTGTCTGTGTGTGTCTGTGTGTGTCTGTGTGTGTCTGTGTGTGTCTGTGTGTGTCTGTCTGTGTCTGTGTGTGTCTGTGTGTGTCTGTGTGTGTGTCTGTGTGTGTCTGTGTGTGTCTGTGTGTGTCTGTGTGTGTCTGTGTGTGTCTGTGTGTGTCTGTGTGTATCTGTGTGTGTCTGTGTGTGTCTGTGTGTGTCTGTGTGTGTCTGTGTGTGTCTGTGTGTGTCTGTGTGTGTCTGTGTGTGTCTGTGTGTGTCTGTGTGTGTCTGTGTGTGTCTGTGTGTGTCTGTGTGTGTCTGTGTGTGTCTGTGTGTGTCTGTGTGTGTCTGTGTGTGTCTGTGTGTGTCTGTGTGTGTCTGTGTGTGTCTGTGTGTGTCTGTGTGTGTCTGTGTGTGTCTGTGTGTGTATGTGTGTGTCTGTGTGTGTCTGTGTGTGTCTTTGTGTGTCTGTGTGTGTCTGTGTGTGTCTGTGTGTGTCTGTGTGTGTCTGTGTGTGTCTGTGTGTGTCTGTGTGTGTCTGTGTGTGTCTGTGTGTGTCTGTGTGTGTCTGTGTGTGTCTGTGTGTGTCTGTGTGTGTCTGTGTGTGTCTGTGTGTGTGTGTGTGTGTGTGTGTGTGTGTGTGTGTGTGTGTGTGTGTGTGTGTGTGTGTGTGTGTGTGTGTGTGTGTGTGTGTGTGTGTGTGTGTGTGTGTGTGTGTGTGTGTGTGTGTGTGTGTGTGTGTGTGTGTGGTGTGTGGTGTGTGGTGTGTGGTGTGTGGTGTGTGTGTGTGTGTGTGTGTGTGTGTGTGTGTGTGTGTGTGTGTGTGTGTGTGTGTGTGTGTGTGTGTGTCTGTGTGTCTGTGTGTCTGTGTGTCTGTGTGTCTGTGTGTCTGTGTGTCTGTGTGTCTGTGTGTCTGTGTGTCTGTGTGTCTGTGTGTCTGTGTGTCTGTGTGTCTGTGTGTCTGTGTGTCTGTGTGTCTGTGTGTCTGTGTGTCTGTGTGTCTGTGTGTCTGTGTGTCTGTGTGTCTGTGTGTCTGTGTGTCTATGTGTCTGTGTGTCTGTGTGTCTGTGTGTCTGTGTGTCTGTGTGTCTGTGTGTCTGTGTGTCTGTGTGTCTGTGTGTCTGTGTGTCTGTGTGTCTGTGTGTCTGTGTGTCTGTGTGTCTGTGTGTCTGTGTGTCTGTGTGTCTGTGTGTCTGTGTGTCTGTGTGTCTGTGTGTCTGTGTGTCTGTGTGTCTGTGTGTCTGTGTGTCTGTGTGTCTGTGTGTCTGTGTGTCTGTGTGTCTGTGTGTCTGTGTGTCTGTGTGTCTGTGTGTCTGTGTGTCTGTGTGTCTGTGTGTCTGTGTGTCTGTGTGTCTGTGTGTCTGTGTGTCTGTGTGTCTGTGTGTCTGTGTGTCTGTGTGTCTGTGTGTCTGTGTGTCTATGTGTCTGTGTGTCTGTGTGTCTGTGTGTCTGTGTGTCTGTGTGTCTGTGTGTCTGTGTGTCTGTGTGTCTGTGTGTCTGTGTGTCTGTGTGTCTGTGTGTCTGTGTGTCTGTGTGTCTGTGTGTGTGTCTGTGTGTGTGTCTGTGTGTGTGTGTCTATGTGTGTGTGTCTGTGTGTGTCTGTGTGTGTGTCTGTGTGTGTGTCTGTGTGTGTGTGTCTGTGTGTGTGTCTGTGTGTGTGTCTGTGTGTGTGTCTGTGTGTGTGTGTCTGTGTGTGTGTCTGTGTGTGTGTATGTGTGTGTGTCTGTGTGTGTGTCTGTGTGTGTGTCTGTGTGTGTGTCTGTGTGTGTGTGTCTGTGTGTGTGTGTCTGTGTGTGTGTGTCTGTGTGTGTGTGTCTGTGTGTGTGTGTCTGTGTGTGTGTGTCTGTGTGTGTGTGTCTGTGTGTGTGTGTCTGTGTGTGTGTGTCTGTGTGTGTGTGTCTGTGTGTGTGTGTCTGTGTGTGTGTGTGTCTGTGTGTGTGTGTCTGTGTGTGTGTGTCTGTGTGTGTGTGTCTGTGTGTGTGTGTCTGTGTGTGTGTGTGTCTGTGTGTGTGTGTCTGTGTGTGTGTCTGTGTGTGTGTGTGTGTCTGTGTGTGTGTGTCTGTGTGTGTGTGTGTCTGTGTGTGTGTGTCTGTGTGTGTGTGTCTGTGTGTGTGTGTCTGTGTGTGTGTGTGTCTGTGTGTGTGTGTCTGTGTGTGTGTGTCTGTGTGTGTGTGTGTGTCTGTGTGTGTGTGTCTGTGTGTGTGTGTCTGTGTGTGTGTGTCTGTGTGTGTGTGTCTGTGTGTGTGTGTCTGTGTGTGTGTGTCTGTGTGTGTGTGTCTGTGTGTGTGTGTCTGTGTGTGTGTGTCTGTGTGTGTGTGTCTGTGTGTGTGTCTGTGTGTGTGTGTCTGTGTGTGTGTGTCTGTGTGTTTGTGTCTGTGTGTGTGTGTCTGCTTGTGTGTGTCTGTGTGTGTGTGTCTGTGTGTGTGTGTCTGTGTGTGTGTGTCTGTGTGTGTGTGTCTGTGTGTGTGTGTGTGTGTGTCTGTGTGTGTGTGTGTCTGTGTGTGTGTGTCTGT
>JAXIVJ010006026.1:0-35000 GCA_036785665.1 Chirona hameri | reverse complement strand
GCGGGCAATTGAACAGCGTTGGTCTGAAGGAGACCGAGATAAGTGGATACAGTGTCAAGCGGTAAACCGGCTGGAAAACATCCATGGTGCCCCTATAAACCACATAAAGCAGCAGGAGGGACTTGGTCTCATGGAGACGGCCACCACTCCTAGTGAGAGCTCAGGCACTGTACCACTCCTAGTAAGAGCTCAGGCACTGTACCACTCCTAGTGAGAGCTCAGGCATTGTACCACTCCTAGTGAGAGCTCAGGCATTGTACCACTCCTAGTGAGAGCCCAGGCACTGTACCACTCCTAGTGAGAGCTCAGGCACTGTGCCACTCCTAGTGAGAGCCCAGGCACTGTACCACTCCCTAGTGAGAGCTCAGGCACTGTACCACTCCCTAGTGACACCTCAGGCACTGTCCGTGTCCGGTAGCCAGCGGCCGCCGGTGTCGGGTGTTAACGTACGGGTGTTAACGTTAACGTTAACGTTTGTGTGGTGTTAACGTAGGCGTGGCAGAGGACCGATAATTGAAAGCTGAGAGCAAATAATCTGTACCAGGTACAAGCTTCCATAACTTAATAATAGGTTACTCTGTAATAACCGGTCCTGTTATAGAATCCATACTTCCGTTTTGCTGCAGGGAATTCTTCCAAGTTATTTCGTTTTCCTTTTCAAACAAACGAATATATGGACACAATCACAATGTCGCTTCTAATAAGATAAGTCTAGTAAGATAAGTCTGCCGTCTGCTCTCAAACTGTATAGTTGACCTTACTCACAGAACGTCCCCTCGGGAACTACTTACCGCCCGTCACTGGTCCGGCACTCCGCTCCTGGAGATGACTTCAGCCGATCACGGTCTGTCGCTGGATGAGGTGGTCGAACTGGGGCGACTCGGTTCGGCACCGGGACTGACGACACATCAAACAGAGTCCGACGCTCGCCATCCAGAGGGACACCAATCTCAGCTGCCCCGGACTCTGACACGTAGTGGTCCGTCCTGTCAGTATTGTGACACGCTGCAACAGCGGAAGCTGTCTGGCTGTCTCGCTCGCCAGTCAGGCCTCGTTCCCCACGGCTGGCGGAGAGCCTGTCCCTGTCGGGGCTACACGAGGACCGAACCGCCTCCGAACCCCGCCCGTTGCATGTCAGTCCGGCCAGGGTCGGCCGCGGGGACAGGCTCGTCTCTGAACCCTGCCCGTCGCCTGCCAGTCCGGTCCGGTTCGGCTGCGGGGACAGGCTCGGGTCGAACACCAGGTAGTTATGCAGGGCCGAGTCGAGCCGGCTGCGGCGGCGGGCTGGCCGCGGCGACTGGCCCTCCGGCAGGAAGTACCTATTCTGGATACCGAGCGGCAGCGGGTGCCGCCTCAGCGGGGTGTCCGCGACACCTCCGACGGCGCCCTCCAGGCCGTCCCCGACCGGCACCGGGTCCCAGTGCTGCTCTACAGCGGCCAGAGCGGCGTCCAGCCCGTCTGTCCACAGTGCCGCCCGCCGTCCGCCGTCCACCACCGACTCTGACTGCCACTGTGCGCCACTCGGCAGCGACTGCCACATGGTGACCACGGCCTACCGTCGGACCAACGCCGGGCCAAACCTTCTCCAGACGGCCACCAGACCAAACCTTCTCCAGACGGCCACCAGACCAAACCTTCTCCAGACGGCCACCAGACCGCCACCAGACCGCCACCAGACCGCCACCAGACCGCCACCGGACCGCCACCAGACCGCCACCAGACCGCCACCGGACCACCACCAGACCGCCACCGGACCGCCACCAGACCGCCACCTGACCGCCACCAGACCGCCACCGCCGACGCCACTGGACCACCACCAGACCGCCACCAGACCGCCACCTGACCGCCACCGGACCGCCGCCGCCGACGCCCCGGCGCCCTGCCGCCGCCGTCGCAACTGGCCGACTGAGCAGGTGGGGGGAGCGGCGACGGCGGCGGGTCAGGGGCTCTCCAGCGGATCGGCGGCCGGTCACGCGCGCGCCGTACAGACCGGATGGCGATCCCTTCCCGTGCTGCCGCGACGCTAAGCTGCCTACCGGAGCACTGTTTGCCGCGGCTCTGTATAGGCTCGGTGTGTACAGAGGTACTCGGCCGGATCAGCGCGATGATAGACGCTCGCATGCCCGAGGAAACCCGAGGGAACTTTGATCCTTTTCAAACAATTACCCGCAGAGTAGCGGCATACTGCAGCGGAGAAAAGAGTCAGGATTTAAAATATAATTATTTACAGGAGTTTATTAGATTTAACTCTGACTGGATTGGATCGTATTTCGGCAAGACATGGCTCACGAGAGCGCACTACAGGTGTAGCACTATAATGCTCTATTAACAATGGTCAATCGGTTATATTCTAGTTTGGCAATTCACTTTGTTTGGGGAAATATAGCGTGGCTCTAGAGATTACGCTTTCGTAAATTTGTTACAATTAAACCATTTAGGCTATCTCAACGCAATGCCCCTGAAGCAGTTAATACCTATATGACAGTCCTTGTGACAGTCCTTAGTCACGCTGGTTTTGAATTATATCGCCATACGTGTTTTTACCAACATTATATTAGCTAGAAAAGAATGAATTATTTAACGGCTACTAGTAGTTTATTGGATCGTTTGTTTGAATTTTATTAAGATGTCTAGTCGTAAAAGTTTTAGGTCCTTTACTATATTAGCTTTACATATTCGAATAGATACAGAAGAAGTCAGAGTCAGGCAAAATACAGGCCACATGTGATTCAATGAATGCAAAACTGACAAGATCAAGACATAACGTAACGTAGCAAAGCTTCTGTGAGAGTCCTGTTTGACCTGGAAGTTTCCGGTTGAATTTATCGTCCCCGGAAATTGCAATGGAGATAAGTCACGTCAATAACAACTTGATTTGACAATCTCCTCTCCTAGTTAACGACGTCACAAATGAGAAACGTTAAGCTGAAGCCAACTGTATCTGAAACCATTCGAGAAACAACGCCAGAGCCAGACTGGGATGGCGAACAACGCCAGAGCCAGACTCGGATGGCGAACAACGCCAGAGCCAGACTGGTATGGCGAACAACGCCAGAGCCAGACTCGGATGGCGAACAACGCCAGAGCCAGACTCGGATGGCGAACAACGCCAGAGCCAGACTGGGATTGCGAACAACGCCAGAGCCAGACTCGGATGGCGAACAACGCCAGAGCCAGACTCGGATGGCGAACAACGCCAGAGCCAGACTCGGATGGCGAACAACGCCAGAGCCAGACTCGGATGGCGAACAACGCCAGAGCCAGACTCGGATGGCGAACAACGCCAGAGCCAGACTCGGATGGCGAACGACGCCAGAGCCAGACTGGGATGGCGAACGACGCCAGAGCCAGACTGGGATGGTGAACGACGCCAGAGCCAGACTGGGATGGCGAACAACTCCAGAGCCAGACTGGGATGGCGAACAACGCCAGAGCCAGACTGGGATGGCGAACAACTCCAGAGCCAGACTGGAATGGCGAACAACTCCAGAACCAGACTGGGATAGCGAACAACGCCAGAGCCAGACTGGGATGGCGAACAACGCCAGAGCCAGACTGGGATGGCGAACAACTCCAGAGCCAGACTGGGATGGCGAACAACGCCAGAGCCAGACTGGGATGGCGAACAACTCCAGAGCCAGACTGGGATGGCGAACAACGCCAGAGCCAGACTCGGATGCATAAAGCGACTGAATGTCGAAGTTCTACAAAGCCTTTCCTCTCGGAGTGCTGCCAAGCCTTCGAGACAAACAACCTCAAGTGCTGAACTCTGTAGAAGCTCAGGCGGTCAGAGCCAATCTACCCACCTTATGGCCAGCCAAGTTTGAGAGTGTTCTCGTCCTCAAGGCCTCCTGAGAGAATGCTTTCTTCGACACTATTTCGTCGACACTTAAACAGGGAATTCCGTCAATTTACAGACTCAAACAGCTAACAATATCACCCAGGTCCCTTAATTACTAAACACTTGTGAAACTTCATGGAATCTTGAGCGACTGATATTAGCATTTAAGGCAAACTTGCTGATTCCTGTAACATAGTTGAGTCGATAAAATTAGGAAGTCTGTTGTTTTAAATCAGTTTTAGTAATATATTAAAATGCAGTGGCTACGCCCGTATAGATTCATTAAATTGATGTTCCTGAGCTATTTAAAGAAAAAAGAGCAAAGACACAATACACAATTAAAGAAACAACTAATTCTTATCACTTTTTGGTACGGAGGTGCATTACAATCTAGGACTTTGTAAAGGCGCATTTATGGCATAGGCTGGTAAACCTTCACATTATATGAGAAATCGTGACATTCGTCTTCAATCCAGGATAAAACAAGTTATTTGCTTAAGTCTGTCAAGTTATCTGTCGTATTCCTAGCATAACACATATTATATCGTTTATCATTTGTGAAGGCGTTAACTAGGAGAGGGGATTGCTAAATCAAGTTGTTATTGACGTGATTTATCTCCATTGCAATTTATGGGGACGATAAATTCAACCGGAAACTTCCTGGTCAAACAGGACTCTCACAGAAGGTTTGCTACGTTATGATACAAAACAAATTTTCAATCGCATGACGTATCAAATTGTAGTCCTCAATGCTTATCAGTCTGTTTCAAGTTTTGCTTTCATTAAAAACAATGGTTTGTCATTTTTAACTTAATAAACTTTGAGTGCTGCAAAATATGCTCCAAATGATCAATTTGAAGTTGGATGATTTATGTTTTATTCATTTTGTACGATATTTCACTTGCAGCAACTTCCACATCATTGTGGATGTTACAGTGCTGTCGCAATGAGTGATATAATATAAATACAAACTTAAAAATGATCCTACGACATAACAGAATGAGCGACAATATTAAAGACAGAACAGTAGTTAAAATATCAGGCCGAAATTATAAACATATGACAATAGTAAGAAATCACGGCTCGGTTCTCGTCAGCCACAGGCGCCAAGCTCAACAAGCCGTGATAACTTAAGAAATATAATTAAGTATACAAATTAGGATGGTGAGGATAAGTGACGATGCCTTCGTGGTTCGTAAATCGTTTCGGCTTCAACTTTGGCATTTTCCATCCCGGATTGAAATTTGAGTATCAGTGCCTGAGACCGATAATCCCGGATGACGCTGCAGTCCTCACTATATCTTCCCTTAGGTACTAGATACTTCACAGTTGCTTTTGTACGCGAAAGTTTTGTACGCGAAAGTTTTCATTATTTAGATATATTCATCAACATCGATATATCAATCCGGCTTCAGTTTTCATCGATATATCATTCAGGATTCAGGCTTCAGGATTGTTCTTGGTTGGAGTACTTTGGCAAACAGCTGTTTTGCAACGTTGGAGACTCTCCGTACCACAGTCACGTTCCGCGTAAGAAAACTGTTTGTGATTGACGGCAGGAATATTCGAAAGTTTACCAAAATATCCTTAAAAAGAAATATGTGTTGCCTGCTTTTTTTTCGATCCGGGTGTTTCACGTCTCCATCTTGCGGCCTTGGGCTCAAAATTAAATATGCTTCATTCTAGCTACACTTTCCATTCAAAACCACGTAAATAACTGCTCCCAGATACGGGAAAACGCGGAGCTGCTGAAGGCTGCTGCTTCTGAAGGCTGCTCCCACGGTAGATAAAATACTAGGTAGCGCAGATAATTTCCTTCAACATGGGCCCTATGGGTTCACGTTTCGCCAACCGATTTTTAATATTTGTATTAAATGATTACTGTACAGATTGTCATCAAACTTCGTGACAAGCTTTATTTTGCGCTTTCATACACAAAAACATTTACCCATTTTATTCAGTACTTCCTTCTTGAAATTAAGGTATACACCAGTCACCTGTCGGCAACTGAGAAGCATCCCAGAATCCTGACAAAATACACATCTTCGTAGATAGATTCATGGATATTGCTGAACTCAAAAATTCATAGTGATTCCAAAAATGTCATACTTTTCCCAGAATGTAGACTTCAAAATATACCAATCTGCATTCCAAGTGATGACTTCTCCAGACGTAATCACCATTGTACAAAACAAATCATGCTGATGCAATACCTAAGCCTAGGTAGATATAAGGCCAGTTATGAAAATCTCATTTAAATCTCTTTATAACTAGACCATTTAAATGGCTGAAAGTGGATTAAAAAATGTCTTATTTGCCTTCCAAGCATACTCATAACAGGAAGAAAATCACGTGGAAAAATCATAATAACTGTCCCAGTAGAAATACTAGACTTAGGTAGAAAGGTTCAGAAATACTTCATGTATTTGTGTCCAAATAGCTTTCAAATGTTACCAAGCAATTACCAAAAAGTGGATTATAAATATTTGTAAAATGCATTTAAAGAGCGACGAGCACCAGTTAAGCCGTATGTATCGGCATCCGTTTCTCAATTTCGTGCGCCATTTCCGTCGTCGCCATTTCCATCACGAAGGCTGAGGTGCAGGGCTAAGCTAAGGTTTGCTGGTGTTTTTTCGTTTACTTTCAATTGTCATATATTCCAAGCCCCTATATATTCTTCGTACCCAGGTTCTGTGTGATCTCAAGTTATTATTGCCTTGTCGAAATTCATGGCTAAATTTTAAGTATTACAATAAAATAATGGGGGTGAACACTGCCTCAACCTGGCATGTGGCAGGCAACAATATTTTCCCCATTGTATGAACAGCGCTGCTGTGCGGAAGCATGTTAATGGAACTTTGAACATGCAGTTTAAGATGACTGCCAATTTACAAGCCTGCATCTTGTTCGTCAGGTCCTAAATACCAAGTAAAATAGTGTAAAAGTCCAGTCTTCGGACACATCCTAACCTTTTCATGCTGTCCGCTGTCGTGACTTTATGCTGTCAGAATGCAGGTGATTCTGATGCACTGTGCTTTATTTGTTGGTATTGTTTAATTCTGATAGCATGAAATGTCTGAGGTTGGGACTTCTCCCTGGGTTACAGCAGCTTACCCAACCTCAAACTAGGTTACAGGGTAATTATGTTGCAGTGCCACCCTCAGCGGTATCTGGAAAAATCAAGGTTCAAGGTTACTATCACCGTTGTTGGTCTGAAGTCACATGGAAACCTCAAGTCTGTATGATGTCACCAGATTCTGATTTACGGTAGTCTACAAGATGGTCCAGGGGGCGACAGCCCCCCTGTAGGGTTGCAGCAAGCAGAACGTTCTAAACATGGTCCCTGCAACCGTAATTGCTGTAAAGGTTAGGTCATGTTCGATTATGATATTACTAATATTACTAATAATCAAACCTGACCTAACCTTTACAGCAATTACAGTTGCAGGGACCAACGTTTAGAATGCTTTGCTCGCTGCGCTGAAGCCCTACCGGCCAGTCTGCAAAATATGGCAAGTTTCAACAAGATCTTGTTGGGGTAGGGTCACTAGGGCTGGCACCAACACATCAAAATTGGGCAGCTTCTTGAAATTTTGGGGCAGCATTTTAAATTTGGGGGCAGCTTTTGGCATTTTGGGGCAGCAGTAACAATTTACTGATTCACATATACCTTAGCATTTCTCTAAGCAATATTTGTTTTTCTAGGTTGAGTTCTGTGCTGACACCAAGCAGTGAGCAGCTGTTATCACCGCTTGGTCTGGCGACGCTGTTGTCCACAGCGGCCACCTCAACTGACGACCTGTGCCACCTCAGGACACCATGCGACAAAACAGGTGACATTGCTGGCAAGTTGAGGGGTGGGGAAGGTAGTGTGGTGCAGATTGGAGATATTTGTGTGGAGAAGAGAGTATGGATGCATTGATAGATGAATTGATGTATTAAGATTCAGTGTCAAATTATTCAATAAAATGCTGAGTAATTTAAAATGTAGTTGTGTGAAAAAAGATCCTCCTCCACCTCCAGCTATTTGTGAATTGGATGATTTCTTTATCAAAATCAGCTACAACACTCGTTTGCAACAAAAGTTTTAGCCATTTTGAGTTCCATTTGGTCAACCGATTATATTCCAGGCTATCATGACTGTTGCATGATTTCATTGCATGACATTGACATGCATGACATTTGCATGTTGCATGACATTTCATGTGACTGTTGCAGACACTCGATAAGTAGCTGACACCATTTTCAATTTACTGATTTCGGCATGCTTATGTTCTTTGGCAGGAAGCTGGACATCGAGCCGAGGTCGCGGCCACATACCGCTGGCACTGATCGCCTCTCGCTACCAAGACGACGTGCTGGTGGCGCTGTTGGGACGCGGTGCCGACCACGTGCGCGTCAACCAGCTGCTCGCCGAGTATGTCGCCAGCGATCCGCCGCTGCCGAGCAACGGTGCTGCGCTGGGACGCGCTGCCTCCTGACTCACCGGCCACCCCGCCGCCGCAGCAGCCTCCGATGTGGGAGCGTTGCTGGCCACCATCAGCCTACAGACGTGCCTGGCGACGCTGGAACGGCAGGCAGTCGACCTGCAGGTGTTCGTCGTCGTGACGGATGATCTGAAGTTGTCATGCCCTGAAGGGAGCTGGCATCACACTGCTCAGGCCGCGTTGGAGGATGACCGGCGCTATCGTGCGCTGGCACCGAATACGCCGACTACGTGTAGTGCGCTAGTGAGGCCAGTGAGCGTCGGCTGCGCGAAGTGAAACAGCGCCGGCAGAGCTGCGACTGGACTGTCGGCCAGGAGCGCAAGGCTGTACGCGCTCACCGAGAGCCTGCTGGTGGAGAAGTACTGCCGGCTGGTCCGGCTGCAGGGCTGCGGCGGCACTGGCCACCGACCTGACGAGTCTGGTGTGCGCTGCGCTAGCTGGTCGAGACTCGAGACGGCGTTAGTGGAGTCGGCGGCCCTCTGCCGGCGGCTGAAGGAGGCGGTCAATGCCTGTGTGATGTGTCTTCTGATGAAGCTAGTCAGCTATATTTACATGCTTTGTATTTGTGTCATAAGATATGCTTATTCCATTGTGTGCAGGGGCGTAGGAACTATGTTCAAGTTGGGGGGGAGGGGGGGGGGGGGGGGGGGGGGCAGGAGGCATTCTGAAGTCGATTATTTCCATGCAACGCCCATAGGCGTAATGTTAAAATCAAAAATGTTCGGGGGGGGCGCCCCCTGTTCCTACGCCTATGATTGTGTGCATTCTATTAAATGGCAAATTAAGTGCAGTATAAGTGAATATTTGGTGTAATAAAATGATTGTCTAATGATAAATAATAGTCTTTTTAGTAAAGATTGGCGTTGATCAAGATGAGGCTGTTTTTTACGGAACATGGGCTGATGTGCTCTAAAGACGACTATCACTGTTGAGTTGCGTTAGCTAATAAGCATGCATCGTTGAAGTAATATTCCTGGGAAATATGGTTGAACCATGTGACGGTTTCATTTCACAAAGCGTGCCCAAGCCTATGATTATCGCTCATAGTGACATACTGTTCTTACATGCTTTCTGAGTCTCATTGATATGAAGTGGGAAAATGTCTTGCGCTCTGCTAGTATTCGTTCAAGCACCAAGGCCTGTTCTAAATATATTGATATGGCTCTGCTGCCCTTGCCTTTGCGGCCCGGTTTGCATTATGGCAGCCTGTTGTCCTCAGACAATCAAGACAGAGGTCACTAACGCGTGCCTACATTATTGGGGTCAGGAACCAGCGTTTCCAGGATGAGCAATCTTTGGTCAGACACGTGATTGGGTATGGTGATCAGGTAATGATAAGTTGTATTTGTGACAAGATATCTTCTTAGCATGCTGGGTTGAGCTGTCAACGTTGACATAGACTGACGTCAACTTTGACATAATCGTAGATCGGCTGCGTTTTTCCTACGAGACGAACTGCAAATTATTGAAATGCGCGCATTAGTCAACCAAGTTTATCTTCTTAGCGAAGTGCAGTTAATGATGCATCATTTGCTTGCTATATATTCACGTAGTTTGTCAGAGTTTCCAGTTCACTTTGGGTTCGGCGTCGCCAGCTTTTCTCTTAGATTTGAAGCGGGGGCGTCGCCACCTGAAAGTGTGTGTGTGTGTGGGGGGGGGGGGGGGGGGACGGAGGATTCTCATGCTGAAAGGGCATTTTCCAGTTATGAACCCCAAGTTGGAAACAAAATCAGCTTTAATTGGTGAGCACTTTTATGGTCAAGAAGTGCCCAGTCGAAGTTAAAAGAAATACTAAAGGAAGCCAGTATAGGCAACTTATACTACTGTTAACGGGTACATAGATTTAAAGTGGCGGCTCTACTATGAAGTTATTTTAAAACAATAACAAGTTTACAAATAATAAACATATGTGGCGGACGCAAGTGCAGGAGGATAAATGCACCCCAATGGAGGAACACAAATCAAACAACGTTATATGTTGTATGAAAAGGATCTAACCAAAAATCATACCTCGTCCCTCTGGAGGATAACAGCCACCTCTAACAATGTCGATAGATGATAAGAGAAGTCAATGTGTCGATGAACTCTAAGAAATGTTTTTGCTTATTGCCACAAATTACAATAAAACGAATACTAAGTCTGGTAATTTCATTGCTATTGTGCCTCCCAACCCTATTTATTTCAGTTAAAACCTTATATTCATTTGATAACTTCATTCGAATTTAGTAGACTTTACTTTCATATCGTCGTCAATGGTTTTGGAATAAGAGGAAAACTTCTGAAGCAGCCCCATTTTTCTGGAGTCGGTAGAGCTCTAACTACCGTAGTTTATAGTCGATGTTCATTGGAATATCATCAGAAGCGTCCACCAATCAGCGACGACCAGAAACCGTCGCTGATTGGTCGACGCTCCCAATCGCTTTGTACGCACATCTTAAAAAAACACTCCATTCTAGTCAGCTGACGGTGCATGACTGCTCACAAAGCTGACTGCGCCCCCGTGGCTGCTCCTGTCATTAGTCAACACAGCGGGGCGCCGAGTTGTGACGTCACGCGAAAATCCCGTTCAGCTGGCTGCTGGACGGTTAAACTATTTCTCGGATTTTAGCTCGTCGCCGCAGTAGAGCTGCAAGTTTAGTGGCCATACAGACCAACGAGTGGCAGTATTCAACGACCTGAGTACCACTGGTGAATGTCGATTATATATAATTATATATTATATATATATTTATGTGATTGTATATAGTTAAAGTAAGTAATATAGTAATGATGTGACTAACTTTGCGACTGCTACTTTCTTAGAATTCGATTAAATGCATTCGTTTAAATACTCCTCAAATATGACGGCCATCCATGCTGTCCCCGTATATGCCATCACCCATTGGCGGATCCAGAACGTTGGTTTGGGGAGCACAGGTAGTTGGGGTGTGGGGGGGCAAATTCCAAAAAGTCTCACAATTATGAAAAGTCATCGGATTTCGCTTGCTTGTGCATTGATAGCTGATTTAAAACAAACTTTCCTTAGTGAAAGTTGCTTAGATTGTCTTATATATCAGGAAATGTGTCAATTTTGCGCCAATTTCAGGCACTTATAGGGGGGATATGGCCACTTTGCCCCCCCCTCTGGATCCGCTAGTGCCATCACCGTAGCCTGTATTTGGATTCAGTCCGTCTGAATAGACTCTTACTGCTGCACTGGAAGTCCTTCCCCACCCATCACCGTAGCCTGTATTTGGATTCAGTCCGTCTGAATAGACTCTTACTGCTGCACTGGAAGTCCTTCCCCACCCATCACCGTAGCCTGTATTTGGATTCAGTCCGTCTGAATAGACTCTTACTGCTGCACTGGAAGTCCTTCCCCACCCATCACCGTAGCCTGTATTTGGATTCAGTCCGTCTGAATAGACTCTTACTGCTGCACTGGAAGTCCTTCCCCACCCATCACCGTAGCCTGTATTTGGATTCAGTCCGTCTGAATAGACTCTTACTGCTGCATTGGAAGTCCTTCCCCACCCATCACCGTAGCCTGTATTTGGATTCAGTCCGTCTGAATAGACTCTTACTGCTGCACTGGAAGTCCTTCCCCACCCATCACCGTAGCCTGTATTTGGATTCAGTCCGTCTGAATAGACTCTTACTGCTGCACTGGAAGTCCTTCCCCACCCATCGCCACGTCCAGAAGAAAACATGATTAGGATTGCGCCTGATTAATATGTTATGTAAGCACATGCTTCAATCTCGCATTAGCCGATATAACCAATACAATGTTCTGCTTAACCCTATTTGTAACAGGGGGGGGGGGGCGGATTCCGCCCCCCCCCCCTCATGTTTTTCGCAGATATCTCCAGAACGGCTAGGAGCAGTCTCATTAAATTTTAAGAATTTTCATAGAATTGAACTTCGCATTTGGAGTCAAAATTTTGAGTTCTTAACTTGAATAGAGGCGGTTCCAGGGTACAGTTTTGGGTGGGTTCGGAGGAATTGCATGGCAGAGGCGGGTTTCAGGGGCTTGAAAAGGGGGGTTTCCAGGAAGTATTCAATGCTTGTCGAGAAGCCAATAGAAGCAATGTAAGGGGCATTTATAGCTATCAAGAAGTAAAAGATAGTGTCTGCTTCATTATTTGCATAATTTATTACATATAGAGTTTCAGGGGCGTGTTCAGGAACATGAAAAGGGGGTGACGTGGCATGGTGATGACGATATGCCAGCGATAACGGCGCAATATACGTTTAGCTTATACTAACATATGCACATATGAGACCAGAAAAGGGAATAAAGTCATTTTTTGCAGAGGCGCGCTCAGGAATGGAAGAAAGGGGGTCATATTATTGCAAGGAAACTAAGAGGGCATGGGCGTACAATGACAACATACTGCAGTTTTCGGATGAAACACGCACCACAGGCTACTCTACGACACGCATTATAAGATAATAGGCGAGTTCCCAGGTAGGGTAAGAAGGGGGGTAAGCAATGTTAATTGAAGTTGTAAGTGAAATAGTCACCGTGGACTAGTTAGTATCATAATAGCGGATAATATACTTATCAAAAGGTCTTGCGCCCGCCCTAGTTTGGATCCTGGATACGCCTATGATGAAGTACAACATGCAAAAAGGAACTATCTATGATCAGTAACATATTATAGTGCTGGGTAGCAACTTGTCTGCGGTTAATATTTTTCCCAATTTTACCCCTCCTTTTTCACTAACCTGGTACCGCCTATGGCCAAAAAATATGATTTATACTGTTTTTTTGCTAATGTCTCAATCACATACCATTTCATTTATCAAAAATAACAACATCAAAAAATGGGTTTATTAGCCATTTACTTCACACCCATGTTGAGTGACCTGCACACGCCTATGATTTTTGAAACTTCAAAACGTCACCGTCATATATCAATTTCCGATTAAATCTCTATCGGATTCCTTTTAGTTGTAGTTAAAATCGGTCGAATAAACATGAAAGCTATGTTGGATCAATAAAATACCAACTGAAATTTGTAGTTTTTGCCCCCCTGTTGCCCCCCTATCCCAAAGTATATTTTTTGTATTATTTATAAATGTAGATCGTGTTGAGGGGAACCAAACACCGTTTGAATTTTTGAAAATCGGACGGGTAGATCTCGAGATATCCAGAGGGGGGGGTCGGAATCCGCCCCCCCCCCTGTTACAAATAGGGGTAGCCAGGAGCCTGTTACATAATAGGTTACAAGGAAATAGTTCACCTTCAACATGGGTTTCGAACTGAAATAGCAGTTTTGTAGGCCCGTTGTTGAGAAATCCTTATCTGAAACTTTTTTTGCTGAAAAGACTCTCCCAGCCGAAGATATTTGACTTTTTGCGAAGGAATACGGCGCATATATGATGTACCGGTACCGTCTGAAAGTGCCAGCACTGCCATGGAGCATGCACAGACCAATAACGCACACAACATAAATCAATAATTTCACAACCTTCTGTCCTGAATTGGCGCGATGTAGGACCATTTTTAAAAGAGAAAAAAAGAAACTGTATTAAAAAATATATTAAATCGTGTTCTAAAGAGAGAAAAAATTCCGAAGGTGAACTCTTTCCTTTAAAATGGTGCTGCTGTTTCCCGCAAAAGTTTCTGTGGTTAGCTTTCCATGAAAAAATGCATTGAATTAAGATAATTTCACTGTTGCCGGTATATTCCTATCATGTGTTGGCAAGAGCGCATCGGTATAGGCTACTGTTTCTACGAAAGCAGCCGGGCAGCGGCACGTGCTGCGCGCTCTGAGCCGGCACTGGTGAGGGAGAAGAGGGCGAGAGCTGGGGGGGGGGGGAGGGGGAGGGGCTGGAGATGTCTGGGAGAACGGGAAGGAGGGTATCGACGGAAGACCCATTGAAGATGAACATTATACCTATTTCACAGGCGACACTCATTGAAATCCAATTTATGGCGGACAATACATCTCTGTCAGGATTCGAGAGTCGCATTCGTCAATGTGTTTGTGATGAATGATATGAAGTTACTTCGGATCGGGATTTCGGGTCGATAAAGGGCAGGTGCCGAAATAGACCCGAAACAATTTTTGCTTTTAATTAATTGTCGAATAATTTGAGGATAAAGTATGCTAATATTGATAATGAAGTTATTTGAAATTGGACGCAAAACGAGATTGCAAAATCACAGATCATTTAGGTTTTTCCCGTTTTTTTTTTATTCTGGTGTTATAAGCATAACATCGTATGTAGTAAAGCTGAACCAGATAAGTGGAAGGTTCGGAGGCCTGTTCACGGGACCTCTGCGGTTGGCTGGCGGTTCGGCGGTCAGCAGTGGTCGGCAGCCGGTGGGGTAACTAAAAGTGGGGATGGGGCGGAAATGGATATAACGTCACACGGCCGCGGTTGCCTGCGGTTACGGCGGTTGCGCACGGAGCAACCGCAGGATGAATGTCCGTCTGTTCAAGAGACGCCTGCTTGTGATGACGCATGAGGAAATGGGCGGGCTTAGAGCCTGCTGGAAACCGTCGAGCCTCGCAGGTGGTCGTGAACAGGCCTCCGATGAAGGCAGTGTCCGACATAACTATATCCTCGTCAAGACTCAAGGTTATCGTCATTGCTTCTGAAGTGTTTCTCTAGCTATTTCATTTATTTGCTGAGGCGTTCCAGAAGAGTATACAACATGGCACCATAACATGTACGCCTCTGCTGGCAGCCCGCTTAGTAACGTTACAAGCATACATCTCAAAACAAGCTATCACAAGTACACAACTGATCAAATATGGCTCATTCAGCATGCGCCCGACTGAATAACTCAACAGTCACGACTCCCTCACACTGTTCCATTCCCTGATCTCGATCACTTCAGGCCACCTGCCCAACAAAAAAAACACGTTCCTGGCCCTCCACCGCCTCGGCGGCGCACCAATTCGCTTCGTCATCCACGCAAGGACTGGGTCAGCTCGCTGAGCACCTGAGGAGCCGAAGCGCCAGCAGCAGATGGGCCTTCAGCCGGGGCCAGCTGAGGCGCCTCGCGACCGGGCCGCGCAGCAGGCGAGGCGCCAGCGTCTCCACAAACGGCTCGAGCGCGGTCGGCGAGTCAGCGGCAGCTCGGCCCAGCACATGCAGCACGGCCGCGCGCTCAGCGACTGCGTCATCGCCGCTGCGGGTCGAACGCCACCTCGCGGCACTGTCCCGCAGTAGCAGCTACAGCACCTTCTCCCGAGTCTCAGCTTAGGTCTGCAGGTACTCGGAGACCGCCGGCGCTGCCGGTCGTCCGCTCCACGATGTCAGTCACCGTGGCCCAGCACAGCGCTCCGTGGCGTGCTGGGGGTGCCAGGGTCAGGAGCTGAGCACGCGAGAGCGCGGCTGTCGGCAGAAGCCAGTCCCCGCCGGCCACAGCATCGGCCAGCAGCACGGCAGCCTAGCCGCGGCCGCAGCAGGCAACCACAGCCGGGCGACTCGTCCGCTGCCCCGGCCCAGCCGCCAGCCCATTGCGCTCAGCGTCTCCGCCCGCTCGGCGGCCGAGTTTCCGCCGGCCTCCTCAGCTGGCCGCTCAGCGCCGGCAACCAACCTCACCCAGCACCAGCTCCCGGCCGCCGGCGCAGAGCGGCCGGCTTCGTAGGAGCGCCGGCGAAGGTCACTTCGCAGTCTGCTATGAAGGCATCCAGTTCGCCTTGCGGAAGGACCAGCGTATTTTCCGGATACGCCGGGGGCGGTCGCCGCTGACCGTGGCGGAGATGACCTGTGGGAGGTGGTCACTTCCCAGGACACGTGCCGAGGCTGCTGTCGATTGGAGCGGGCACTTGTACGCCAGGCACCCAGCGACGTACGACAGGGCTTCGCGGGCTGAACTCCTGACTTCTTATCAGAGGGCGACCAGCTGGCGGCTCTTGGCGGACCTGCGCTTCTTCAAGGGGCTGCCTGATGTCCTGGCAGGTCACCGGTCCCGCTTCAGTCCGCCGCTCCTCGTCCACGAGGCCCCCAGAACGTTGGCGCTTCAGGTAGACGCTCTCCTCCTCCATAGGCGGACAGAGGCGCCGGACGCCGATGGCTGGCTTCTGGAGCCCGGCTGCCACCGCCCGGAGACGCGCCCATCAGAAGCAGCCGGATGCGGGTTTTGAGCTCTACCGGCGTCGGATTTGCGTTTGTGCCACACATGCGCGCATCTGTAAAAACAACACATTATATATATAAATGGTAATCATGTAAACGGGAACTCGTGTTCACTATTATCCGTTTGTCCGAAAAGGAGCTTATATGATAAGAAGCATTGACTTCTCAGGGTTGGGAAAGTTGTAAATCACATATTGAGCCTTTTTGGTAACATTTTCACTAAAATTGAACATGTTTTGCATGCGCTGTTAAGAGGAAAGGCAACAACATTATTCAAGCAATATTGTTTTCAAAAGATAAACAAATAGCTCGTATCAATAACTCAGTATTGATACCTTTCCTGTGGTATTCCCTACCGACTATCTGTCAGATACTGCTTGGGTGTTGTGCAAGATATACCACGGGCATCCCCAGAATAAACAGAGGCATTTAAAATACTTAAAATAATGCTCCTCGCTAGTGCTTCTCTGCTTTTGAAATGCCCCACAAAACTTTATCTGCATTCCAAGGATAATTTTTTTCTCAAACAGCAATTTGACCATTTTTGCATTGGCATCTGTCTGGTACGGGCGCATGGCTGCATGCTAATAAAAACTGCTGTAAAACAAAAATAGCATTAAATTGTTTATAAGGTGGGTGCATGTGATTTTTCACAAAGTTGTATTTTTGACTTAACTAGAAGAAAATAAAATGTGCCTGTTCTTTCTGGGACGCCCAGTATAAGAGTTAAGACCCAAGAGAATGAATGAGAAAAACATGAGGACAGTCTGATTCAGGAGCTATCGTTGTACCAGCATGCATCAAAAACAAAATCCATGTTTAAGCTGACACACTTTGGAAGTCAAAAGAAATAGCTGAACTCAACAGTAACTCAATATGCTATGGTTTAAACGTGAGATGGATGTCCGTTAAATGTAGAGGGAAACAAGCAAATTTGTATTTCATATAGTAGACAGTCACTGGATCCTAAAAGTGGTGGATATCAAAGATAAATTAATTAATAACAAGTTACACAGACTGGAAAACATTGTATGTTATTAACAAACTTCAACTTAAAGACATTGGTCAACATTTCTTAAATGTTCACCTGAGAGAAGTTCTCTACAAAAGTCCTGGTGAGTCGTGATGTCAAGGATGTACTTGAGCCAACCCTGCCGTGTGACAGAGAGCGATGTGTAGGCCTCGGAGGGTGGTTGAGGACATCTGGAAGGGCAGCAGCATCTGGCGCCCACTCAGAGGTCCCTCACCAGCTTCGTGAACTGCATGAGCGAGTCATGCTGCTCATCGAATGCCTCCGGCATACTGAAACCGTCTGAGCGGCCCAGTAGATGCGCTGACGATCTTGGTTCGCCACCTGCCAGCAATCATAAAATACATTGCAATATGCAAAGTAATGGAATGGGATAATGGAAGCAGTCTGAAAAACAGGCAGCATGCTCTCCTGCATGTTTGCGAACTTCTTGCTGCCGCCACTGGGCAGTTTCATATGTTGCCAAAGTATGTAAAAATATGACAGTAATGGTTGTTTTTCACATACCTATAGTCCATTTATATCTCAATCTGACAATAACTATTAACAAATTTGAACTGAGCATTCAGTGAATTGTGAACTCAATATTGAACATCACAACACGGACTTTGAAGCCACATAAAACATGAATGCCCTGAAAAGTTTCGAATAAATCATGCATCAATTTAAAAGCCCGTTAAATTTATATTATATTTAATTGTAAAATTTTTCAAGCCACGACAATGTTTCGTAAACGCATATTAAATCACGAGTACCCTCACATCTGAGCATCACATCTCACCTACTCGGCCAAAAAACAAACATCAACATGGCAAAAAATCACTTGGGTGTGACCATTGGCAATGATCTCTACGATACGCGTGCAGTGTTATCGGAACTGTCAACCAATCAGCAATGACTTAACCCGCGCTGATTGGTCAATGATCCAGATCACACTGTGTGCACTGCTCAGAAACAGATCGCCGTAGGTCTCAATACGGCAAACTGGAAAAATCGTCTATCTTTAATTAAAGTTAATTTGAGAAAAAACGCTTAATAATGTTTCAAATTTTTGTAAAACATATTAAAGCTTATGAAATTTTACACTTTTACTATTTTTTCCCAGCCACGACACTCCCTGGTTTTACCAAAACCTCTGCAACCCAGCATACTTACACATGACACCCTTGGCTTTGCAAGCCAATAGATAAAACTGCTTAATAATTTTTCGAATAATGTATATATCACTTAAAAGCCCAGTTAAATTCTAAGTCAGATGTGTTATTTTCCAGCCACGACACCTCTCCGTTTTTTGAACAAGCAATGCTATACTCACAATAAGTCTTTCTTTAGGTTTGTGTTGGCCCATGGGAAGCCGATTTTATGTCTTTTTACTTGTTATTTTAGCAAATAATTACGTTTTTAGATTTAGTCTTCATTTACCATTTCATATATGCATTCAAAGTTCTGCCCAAAACTTTTTAATTTCACATTGCCGTCATTGAAAGAGCCACCACGCTGCATTTGTTTTGTTTTTAATAAGAATTGCAAATTCAAATCGCCTTATTTTGTGTATATGATTTTAGAATATGAATGTAACACTTAAGTTGCTTTCATATCCATAATGTATTTATTTTTTAACTTGAAAAATACCAGCTGAAAAAGTGATACACAGGCTGTGTTGAAGGCCGGCACTCGGCGCTACCTAGCTATTATAAGTACCGTGGGTCAACATTAGTCAACATTAGTCAACATTCCGTCACGGGTTGTACCGTCAACTTGCAGACATTTCGCTGTTCGAACTTTTTATTTTCAGCATCTGCCTCGTCCCCACATGAGATTCAATCTGCATGCGATATAAAAAAAACCTGTTTTACGACTTGACAAGCAATCTCACCCGAAGAATACGTAAAACGTCGTCTTGGATGAAATTCTTCGACGATTCTAAAGGAAATACCTGATTGATTGTTGCATTTTATTTCCACAGCCGCATGCTCACGATCTGTTTTATCTTGAGCAAATTCGGGTACATATAATCATATTGCCGGTATTACGACCAGGGCTGCGGAACCGATCGGTTTTCAGGTAACTCCTAACTTCGACTCCGACTCCGACCCTCCGGAGTCGACTCCGACTCTGACTCCGACTCCGAAATCGACTCCGGCCTTTAATTAGCTGAAGCTATTGACACACGAGCACCAGAAGTGACTTCCCGCAGCAAGTTTTACCCCCGTGTCAAAATCGGATCTCATTTAACCCTATTCTGTAACAGGCTCCTGGCTACCCCTATTTGTAACAGGGGGGGGGGGGGGGCGGATTCCGCCCCCCCCCCCCCCCTCGGAGATCTCGAGATCTACCCGTCCGATTTTTAAAAATGAAACGGTGTTTGGTTCCCCTCAACACGATCTACATTTATAAATAATAAACAAATCTACATTTTGGATAGGGGGCAACAGGGGGGACTACAAATTTTAGTAGTATGTTTGATCCAAACACAGCTTTCATGTTCATTGACCGATTTTAACACAAATAATAAGAATCGATAGAGATTGAATTGGACATTGATATATGACGGGTGACGTTTGCAAATTCAAAAATCATAGGCGTGTGCAGGTCACTCAATATGGGGGTGAAGTAAATGCGTATAAAACCATTTTTTGATGTTGTTTTTTTGATAAATGAAATGGTATGTGATTGTGACATTAGACAAAAACAGTTATAAATCTTCTTTTTTTGCCATAGGCGGTACCAGGTTAGTGAAAAAGGGAGGTCAAATTGGGAAAAAATATTAACCGCAGACAAGTTGCTACCCAGCACTATAAATATGTTACTGATCATAGATAGTTACTTTTTGCATGTTGTACTTCATCATAGGCGTATCCAGGATCCAAACTGGGGCGGCGCAAGACCTTTTGATAAGTATATTATCCGTTATTATGATACTAACCTAGTCAACAGCGACTATTTCACTTACAACTTCAATTAACATTGCTTACCGCCCTTTTAACCCTACCTGGACTCGCCTGTTATCTTATAATCGTTCGTAGAGTAGCCTGTGGTGCGTGTTTCATCCGAAAACTGCAGTATGTTATGTCATTGTACGCACATGCCTCTTAGTTTCCTTGCAATAATATGAACCCCTTTCTTCCATTCCTGAGCGCGCTTTTGCCAAAAATGACTTTATTGCACTTTTCTTGCCCCATATGTGCATATATCATTATAAGCTAAACGTCTATTACGCCGTTATCGCTGGCATATCGTCATCACCATGCCAGTCACCCCCTTTTGCATGTGCCTGAACACGCCCCTGAAACACTATATGTAATACATTATGCAAATAATGGAAGCAGAAGCTATCTTTTACATCTTGATAGTTATAAATGCCCCTTACATCGCTCTATTGGCTTCCCGCCAAGCATTGAATATTTCCTGGAACCCCCCCCCCTTTTCAAGCCCCTGAAACCGCCTCTGTCATGCAATTTGTATGATATTTAATTAGCATTAACTAATTTGAACTTGTTACAATCACCGTAAACCGATGTAACTCCTTCATACTTGAGGCAGTTACGAAGAAACCGTGAAGATCGCATTTCCGTATTATCGCCAAATGTCGCCTCAGAACCCACCCAAAACTGTGCCCTGGAACCGCCTCTGTTCAGGTTAAGAACTCACAATTTTGACTCCAAATGCGGAGTTCAATTCTATGAAAAGTCCCAAAATTGCATGGGCCTGCTCCCAGCCGTTCTGGAGATATCTGCGAAAACATGAGGGGGAGGGGGCGGAATCCGCCCCCCCCCCCTGTTACAAATAGGGTTAATGGAAAATATAGTAGTTAAATGAAATAGATAGACATTGTCTGACCATAACATTCTATTTCAAGATTCCAGAAGTTCAAAAAAGGAAGTTGTCAGATCTTGTGACAACCCTACCAACTACATGGATATTATCTAATACGTAAATACTATCATGAATTGCACGACGTTTAATTCGCCCGAGCAAGCTATACGTCACTTTTAACCGGGTTTTCGGCAACTGGATTTCTCGTGATCGTTCCATAGATTCCTTGGGTGACATTTTGGATCTGCATCCGATAACACACTCTAGGTTAGATTTCGCCCACCGTGTTACACGATTGAAACGAGTGTTTAGCATGACTGAAGATCATTAACACTCGCCCTGGAGGGGGGTGAATCCGTCCCCCCTGTTTTTTATAACTCCTGATTTTACTGGTAGATATGTATCATTTTTGGTGTACCTGCTAGAAAATAAGCGGCGCGTAGTCTAAAGTAAGAACAATAAAAATCGGCAATTTTTTCAGTTCAGTCAAACTAAAACAAAACTTAAAAATGTCTACAAAATGCCAGAAATGTAATGTTACCATGTAAATAACCTGCGGTCTGCGGTATCGCAGTTGCAGATAGTTGATCACCCGGACAGTCCGTCTGTCCTGGGGAGAATTATAAGTTTGCCGACTTCCTAATGGTACTCTGTGAGCCGGCTCCTCCACTGTTTTCTGCTCTAACTGTGATCGATGTTGGCGACCCTGCTCCCCAGGGCGAGTCGCCTGTTATCTGCTCTAACTGTGATCAATGTCGGCGACCCCGCTCCCCAGGGCGAGTCGCCTGTCATGGCCGAGTCTCTGGCCATTAGGGTCCAATTAATGACCAGCAACTTCCATCATCCCTATTGTATCATTAGACTTTCTAACAAACCATTTAAGCCCATTTTGGGGTATATACATGCGATCACTGCGTTCTATAACAATGTCAAGCCAAGGAGCGCATAACAAGGAAAAATTTAGCACATCTGACCTCATTTGTCCTTGAAGATATTGACCTAGGGTCATACAATTTTCACAAAACAGAGTTTCCGACATAACCACTCTACCCTACAAATTTTGTTATTGTAGCTTGTATGGGCACCGAGATATTAAGGGGTATCCGTCCCCCCCTCTCCATGACGTGTAATTATCAGAGGTCCTCCAGGGCGCATGTTAAATGGCAAGGGAATCAAAGCGAAGTCGAACGGGCATGATTTTTTAGTCATCGCCACCGGTGGTTCACTAATATGCACCTGCAAAAACAAAATGTTCATACGCTGCCCATATGACTGACAGCCGGAGTCGGAGTCGGCGAAATTTTGACGACTCCGATTCCGACTCCGACTCCGGCCGAAATCACCGACTCCACCCACCTCCGACTCCGACTCCAACTTCGACTCCGACTCCGACTCCGACTCCGACTCCGACTCCGACTCCGACTCCGACTCCGACTCCGACTCCGACTCTGACTCCGACTCCGACTCCGACTTCGACTTCGACTCCGACTCCGACTCCAACTCCAACTCCGACTCCGCAGCCCTGATTACGACCTTTGCCAAGAAAATACTGCGTAACTTGCGGTGGGATATATTCCCGCCGAAAGTTACACAGTGTAGGGCCGCTTGATTGTCCAACACATGTTCCGCTTGTTACCACCGAGTTTGTAATGCTGCAGGAAGCACTGCTGATAATCCTTTTATGTTGCAGTGATTCTAACATTTTACAATTATTCCGTGAATACGGTATATGTGTCACACCGACTAGTTTCTCCATTCGGCGGCTGCGTAAGCAAGTTGGCAACTGTCGTAAGAAGCAATGTGTTTTGTTGCATTCTTGTTTGCTTCCCCATAAAGACGAGGGCAATGCTATTTTTATTTTCAGCACTGTGTTGGGACCATCATCGAAGTAGCAGTTATGACTTTTGTGGTCATTAAAGGTAAAGGTCTAGGTCATTAAAGGCGCGTCTGTGCCGTCCGGGCGCAGCTGGGCACCGCCTTAAATTTCGATGGGCGTCACACGGCAGGGGTGCGCGGGCGTGTGTCCGCTCGATTAGGTTATAAAAATGTAAAACACAATATTTCTTTTTTTGCTTTCAGCATAGGAACGGTCAGGAGAGGTGCCGCGATATAGGTGCTCCGAGCTCCTCTGCACCAATCCTCAGTATTCTGCAGTGCTTGTTTTTATGTACGAATTTGGAAAAATAAATGATGATGATGATGATGAGGTTAGTCAAGTGTTGAAATCTGCAGTAACAAAGCAAGCTATAGAAAACGGTCAACTTCTGTGGCTATCTAAAGAACAGCCGTCCAGTTGGAGGCAGGCGAGTCGACAAAGAAACGGAACACGACTGACCATTCCTCTATGCCAGCATCTCACAATGAGGACTGTCAGACGGCGACAGCTCTCACACCATCGGTCTGCCAGACGGCGACAGCTCTGACACCATCAGACTGACACCCGGCGACACCTCCCACACCATCAGACTGACAGCCGGCGACAGCTGCCACCATCTGACTGACAGCCGGCGACAGCTGACACCATCGGTCTGACAGCCGGCGACAGCTCTCACACCATCGGCCTGACAGCCGGCGACAGCTGACACCATCGGACTAACAGCCGGCGACAGCTCTCACACCATCGGACTGACAGCCGGCGACAGCTGACACCATCAGACTGACAGCCGGCGACAGCTGACACCATCGGACTGACAGCCGGCGACAGCTCTCACACCATCGGACTGACAGCCGGCGACAGCTGACACCATCAGACAGACAGCCGGCGACAGCTGACACCATCGAACAGACAGCCGGCGACAGCTGACACAATCGGTCTGACAGCCGGCGACAGCTGACACCATCGGACTGACAGCCGGCGACAGCTGACACCATCGGACTGACAGCCGGCGACAGTTGACACCATCGGTCTGACAGCCGGCGACAGCTGACACCATCGGCCTGACAACCGGCGACAGCTGACACCATCGGTCTGACAGTCGGCGACAGCTCTCACACCATCGGCCTGACAGCCGGCGACAGCTGACACCATCGGACTGACAGCCGGCGACAGCTCTCACACCATCGGACTGACAGCCGGCGACAGCTGACACCATCAGACTGACAGCCGGCAACAGCTGACACCATCGGACTGACAGCCGGCGACAGCTCTCACACCATCGGACTGACAGCCGGCGACAGCTGACACCATCAGACAGACAGCCGGCGACAGCTGACACCATCGGACAGACAGCCGGCGACAGCTGACACAATCGGTCTGACAGCCGACGACAGCTGACACCATCGGCCTGACAGCCGGCGACAGCTGACACCATCGGTCTAACAGCCGGCGACAGCTCTCACACCATCGGCCTAACAGCCGGCGACAGCTGACACCATCGGACTGACAGCCGGCGACAGCTGACACCATCAGACAGACAGCCGGCGACAGCTGACACCATCGGACAGACAGCCGGCGACAGCTGACACCATCGGACTGACGGCCGGCGACAGCTGACACCATCGGTCTGACAGCCGGCGACAGCTCTCACACCATCGGACTGACAGCCGGCGACAGCTGACACCATCGGACAGACAGCCGGCGACAGCTGACACCATCGGTCTGACAGCCGGCGACAGCTCTCACACCATAAACTGACAGCCGGCGACAGCTGACACCATCGGACTGACAGCCGGCGACAGCTGACACCATCGGACTGACAGCCGGCGACAGCTGACACCATCGGTCTGAAGGCCGGCGACAGCTGACACCATCGGTCTGACAGCCGGCGACAGCTGACACACCATCAGACGACACTCATCCGTCGACCGCGACTGTCAGACCTGAGCCCATCCACCACCCGGTCCCGTCATATCTGTCAGATCCACCATCCGGGCCCGTCATATCCGTCAGATCCACCACCCAGTCCCGTCATATCCGTCAGATCCACCACCAAGTCCCGTCATATCCGTCAGATTCACCACCGGTCCCGTCATATCCGCCAGATCCACCACCCGTTCCCGTCATATCCGTCAGATCCACCACCCGGTCTCGTCATATCCGTCAGATCCACCACCCGGTCTCGTCATATCCGTCAGATCCACCACCCGGTCTCGTCATATCCGTCAGATCCACCACCCGGTCCCGTCATATCCGTCAGATCAACCAGCCAGTCCCGTCATATCCGTCAGATCCACCACCAAGTCCCGTCATATCCGTCAGATCCACCACCTGGTCCCGTCATATCTGTAAGATCCACCATCTGGTCCCGTCATATCCGTCAGATCCACCAACCGGTCCCGTCATATCCACCATCCGGTCCCGTCATATCCGTCAGCCGGTTCCGTCATATCCGTCAGCCGGTCCCGTCAGATCCGTCAGTCGGTCCCGTCAGATACGTCAGCCGGTCCCGTCAGATCCGTCAGCCGGTCCCGTCAGATCCGTCAGGCGGTCCCGTCAGATCCGTCAGCCGGTCCCGTCAGATCCGTCAGCCGTGCGCCGCTCCACCGACACAGAGCTGACGCCGCAGGGTACCGCGCGACAGAAGAGGTGAGCACCTTCCCAGCGATGATTTCCCTCGAGACCCGGTGGCAGCCGGCTGAAATGCCAACATACATAAATCCATACAGTAAAAATGTGCCTCTTTTGAGCGTGCCTCTTGATTTTGAAGCTACGCGAAGAAGATATTACATTTCCAAATCGTATCGGAGCCAATATCTTCATATACTAGGCTTGGAATAAATTGGGAAAAGACAGTTTCTTTTTTAGCAGTTGTTTCTTTGGATTCACAATACAAAGCGTGCATTGGAATAAAAGCTGGAAAATATAAACTGGGATGATAAAAAACATGTAAATATGCATTGTGTTATGTAAGCAATAGCCGGGCTTAGTGAATCGAGCTTTCGTTCTTACAACATCTTCAAGTTCGGGTCTGTTGAATCTTGAATCTTGAACATTCGGTGGCCACATCTTGAATCTTGAAGATGTTGTAAGAACGAAAGCTCGATTCACTAATTCCGGCCATAGTTTACATAACAAAATATTGCTATGTTATTGATCATCCCAGTTTATATTTACTTCAGCATCATGGCAAACAGAACCATCTCACATATAACAAAAACAACTGGAAAGTTTCGGAATTGAGACGTTTCGCCGAGTTAGGCACATACGGGTATAACTAGATTCTTTAAACATCCGCTTCACCTCAGATGACTGCATGCATGTCGCACATGTATGTATGTCGCATGTGTCCGACTATACATACAATCATGTATACCTGTATTTCGCAAGATGCACAGCTATTGAATAAATGGCATGCCCGTCATCAGCATATATTTACATATTCTGTAGGTGGTGTTAAGTACCTTGGACACATAACCTTTCTCTGGCTCGAATAACCTGCGATACGTGACGGCTCCGACACCCTGCAGGACGTCAGCCGTCAGCCGTCAGCCGTCAGCCGTCAGCCGTCAGCCGTCATGACTCCAGTCATCCGGACGAGAGGACTTGCTCATTGACAGGAGCCAGCTCATCCAGTGATCTGGACGAGCTGGCTTGCTCATTTCCGCACTAGCCACAGGATAAATACATATATCGTCAGTAGATCGTACGTGCCGTGGAACCGATGCAGTTCAAAATATGCCTTAGAAGCATCCTCGATATGCCAAGCAAAATACCAAACATGATTAAGTTAGTTTGTGTGAGATAACAAAACTGTGTCGAATAACAAAACAACATTAATTTTATGAGGCAAGAACATACCGACGAGCCACGATTGGCCCACGAAGCATGCCATTTTTTGCAAGGTGGAAGTAATACAACTAATGCCCATTTCTAGCATGGCTGCGACCTTCCTCCTGTTACAGATCTCAGACGGACGGAGTGAGGTCGAATGAGTCTCCTGTCGGTGATCAGACGATGTGGTGGTCAGGCGGTGATCAGACGATGTCGGTGGTCAGTCGATCCAGTCGTGATCCAGTGGCCAACTCTGCTGACTCTGCCCTGTGAGGCTGCAGTGGTCCACAGGTCCGCTGACCGAGCTGAGCACGCGCCGTCTGCCGCCGACCACCCCCCCCCCCCCCCTCGCCCCACCGCTGCATTATAGATAGTAGCACGACCGGCCGCCAGTGGCGGGATCGGGCGGCCGAAGTTGGCCAGTGCGCCACGACCACATGCATTAGCGGCGCCGGCGAGACAAAGGAGACAGCTCGGCGCTCTGGCCTGCCTCGTCTGCAGGCGGCCGCGCCACACGGGCCGACACACAATGGCGGCTCTGGGTGGCGCCCGGTCCAGTCTCTGGTCTAACTGCAGTCGGCGGTCCGGTCTCTCGGGCTCTGCAGGTGGCGCCCGGTCCGGGCTCTGACGGCGCCCGAGTGGTCCGAGTCTGCTACTGGCGGCCCCCCGCGGGAGCAGTACAGCTCGGCACCGGCAGGTGCTCCGCCGCGTCCGCCGCCCGAATACCAATTGGGAGGTCGCAGAAGGAAGGCACTGGCTTGTCATTTCTGACAGAAATCGTGTCATGTTCTTTTCGCTGCGTGGAATTGTGTTGTGTTTAATTCCGTTACACTGTAATGTAATGTAATACATCAAAATCATTCTGATACCCTGGGGTCGAGGTTCAATCTCATTTGCATGCATTTCAATCAAAAGTTATCTAGCTCAGAGCTAGCAATTCATATCGATAATGAGCCACTCTGTAGCGCAGGATGTCATTCCTCTTGTGAGTTGTCAAGCTCTCGGTATCAGGGGCGTAGCCAGGATTTTTTCGAGCATACCGCATTTTCCGACAGGGGCATCACACAATGGGGGCATCATCAGGTGAAGGGGCATCACTAGGGATTTTATGAATAGTTATCTTATAATCATAGTCACTTAGACTAAAACAAAATAGTCAATAGTTTTGAATAGTCACTTAGACACACTTCAACGCAGTTTTCACACAGTATCGGTTTTCTGCTGACCGCTGTAAGTTTTCGTATTGTATTCGAAGTATTGAATGCGCTATCCAAAAGGAAATATCGTCTTGAAAACCGGGTTTCAATAACGATATGACAATGATTGTAATGTTATCCTTGATGACACAAGTAGTTGATGTATAAGAGGGAAACATAATATTGTTGACCTCGGGGTCACCGATGACGTCACAGGTCAGATCAAGTTCAAAATGTTTGACCGTGTCAAAAGGTCTCGATGGATGGAATTGTCGCGCAAAATTGCGATATTAAACGCATAAGCTGTCGATAAATCGGTATGATTCGTGAGTCTGCCACTTCTAATTACCTTTCTAAGCTGTTTATGACCTTGGGTCAGGTCAAGGTCATCCGAGGTCATGAGGTCAAACTGCAGATTACGGTCATTAGGCGTTGTAACACATGTTTATGGGTTTGTTTTTCGTCTAGAACGCGAAAAAAGACCATAGAACATTGTTTGTTCCATATAAATAGAAGTAAAAAGCAAAAATGGAAATGCGTTTTTATGCATAGTAATGCTGTGAGAAGTGGTCGAATTTTGTCATTTAAAGGTGATAACTCAGTCATTTTTGAAGATATGACTTTAAATTTGGTACACATATTCACCGCATACGTTTCGATCACATATATTCCGGTTTTTGGATAATTCTGATTTTTTCTTGAAAATTTTGCAAAAAGAAAAACAAATGTATTTGGATTTCTCAAAATTTTGAATAAAAAAAACTCACAAATCCGATATCGCAGTTTGATAGCCCGGTATATTATCAGTAATTTGATTTAAGACAATTGAGTTTATCTCACACATTTATCACACCTTGACATATCTCACACCTTGACAGCGTTTTCCGCAAACCATTATTTTGCAACAAAAACCGAAGAACATGACGTCACTCTGACGTCATTCCCGGTTGACCTATCATAGCCGCATATTTTACCTTTTCCAACATGTGTAGAATTGATGTGAGAGAAGGTACTGCAAGTTTGGTCACGATACCTGTGTTCGTTTAGGAGTTATTGCAAAATAACGGGAGGGGGGGGGGGGGGGGGGAAATAGCCCCCCCAGTAAGTCGCGGGTTAACGGGAGAACCACTGAACAGGTTGGCCATCCTCTAGTTACAGCGATACAAAAGGGGGCAGCACGACAATTATTTTCTCGCCCCAAATAACTTAACCTGAGCTTTCATCAAATCTAGCAGGAGCATCACATCTTCCATTCCGGGCATCACATCTTTTAGAAGGGACATCACATCTTGCAATAGGGACATCATATATTTTCCAATATAGACATCACACCTTTCAATAGGGACATCATATATTTTTCAATAAGTGCATCACATCTTCCAGCAGATGCATCACATCTTCCATTAGGGCATCACAGCCATCAGAAGGAGCATCACATTTCCATTAGGGACATCACATCTTCCCCTCGGGGCATCGCATATTCCACTGGGGACATCACATCTTCCACAAGGGGCATCACCGCTTCCAGTAAGGACATCACATATTCCAGTAGAGGCATCACATCTTCCACTAGAGGCACAACATCTTCCACTAGGGGCATCACATCTTCCACTAGAGGCATTGCATCGATTAGTATCACATCTTCCACTAGGGGCAGGGGTATCACATCTTCCACTAGGGGCACAACATCTTCCACTAGGGGCATCACATCCCCCAATAGGAGCATCACATCTTCCAGTAGAGGCATCACATCTTCCACTAGAGGCACAACATCTTCCACTAGGGGCATCACATCTTCCACTAGGGATACAATATCTTCCACTATGGGAATCACAGCTTCCACTATAGGGGTATCACATCTTCCACTAGGGGCATCACAACATCCACTATGGGCATCACAGCTTCCTGTAGAGGCATCACATCTTCCACTAGGGGCATCGTGTCTTCTAGAGAAGGGGCATCACATTTTCCAACAGGGCCCTAACATCTTCCACTAGGGGCATCGCATTTTCCAGTAGGGGCATCGCATCTTTCAATAGGGCACCACATCTTCCACTAGGGATCACAGCATCCAGTTATAGGGGCATCACAACTTCCAGTTGGGGCATTACATTTTCCACTAGGGCATCACATCTTCTACAAGGGGCATCACATCTTTCACTAGGGGCATCACATCTTGCAGTAGGGGAAGCACAGCTTTCAGTAGGGGCATCACATCTTCCACAAGAGGCATTGCATCATCCACAAGAGACATTAGGTACATCTTCCATTAGGGACATCACAGCTTTCAATAGAAGCATCACATCTTCCTGTAGGGGCATCACATCTTCCTGTAGGGCATCACATCTTCCACTAGGACATCACATCTTCCACAAGGGGCATCCCATCTTCCACTAAGGGCATAATATCTTCCACAAGGAGCACCACATTAGCACCACACGAACACCATACATATCGACACTAAGGATCATCACATCCCTCACTAGGAAATCACGCATCTTACAATAAAGTGGGTAGCGCGGCACTAGTTTGGGGCATCGTGTTCAACAAGGGACTTGCAATTCTATAAGTGGGGCATCACCATCCGAGCATACCGCATTTGCGGTATAGTAGCTACGCCCTCGCTCGGTATCGACGCTATTTAACCATCTGACAGCAGGAAATCGGCTGTGCCTTCAGTCAACAGCACACCAATGAATGCTGCACCAACACGTCAAGAATTTGATGATGATTGTTGCCATTTCCGTTGGGTTTTTCGCTTAGTTTTTCGATGCTGAACACTTGATTCGGCCATTGCTCATCATTATCGGCCCTGCTAGCACTGCGTTCAAAACGTTGAATACGTCTGATTCTCGTCAATAGCGGGCCAGGGATCGGCGATCTGAAGCAATCACGTAAATGGGACGTCCTCGAAGTGGGCAAAACATCGCAACCTCTGACGTCGGTGGCGGCGGCAGGAGGCGTGCAGCCGTATCGATTGTCACCGCAGGGGATCGGCTTTGCAGGCCCTGAGAACGACGACAGATGACACAGCATCATATGAGAGGAGCTCTGCTCTCCGGCTGGAGCTCCGGTCAAAAGCCGCTCTCTCATTTCCGACCACTAGTTAGCTGCCAGATGAATCTCCCAATCCGATTTAATATGCCACTATTGCGCTATCGCGGTAGTTGTATGCTCAGCGAACAACCCCACAGACCATTGGCACATCAAACAGTCGCAGTGAAACGCAGCATACGCCATCTATGACAGAAACAACCCCACTGTCCATTGGCACATCGAACAGTCGCAGTGAAACGCAGCATTCGTCATCTATGACAGAAACAACCCCACTGTCCATTGGCACATCAAACAGTCGCAGTGAAACGCAGCATACGTCATCTATGACAGGGATATCAAAAAGTAATCATGGAAATCATGCAAATGAGCCATTCACCATTCACCATTCACATTCATGAGCCATGGAAACGAACAACAAACGGTACCATGAGCTGCAGTTGCAGATCTACGACACATGGATGGAGTGGGTACGGCAGCCAGCTGCAGATGCCGCAAAGCCACGGCCTCGGCGGTGAGCGGCTGCCAAACGGGTGCACACACCGATATCATTAGCTTGGCTTCACGTCTTTTATGGAATCATGGAGTCATGTAGTTATGAAGTCAGTTATGGTGTCATGGAGTCAGTCAAGCTGATAACGCTTTTACACCGTCGTGGAACAGTTCGTAAACAGGTCAATATACACAACAGGAAAAAGGAGAGTAAAAATGGTATTGATTAACCCGCACCGTCCCGGTGCTCGGCACCACCTTCGCCGTGCCGGGGGGGGGGGGGGGTAGACCCCACTCTAACTGGAAAACTAAAAGGCTAGAAAGACGCGGAAAGGCGTTAAAATGCTTCTCAACAAGGTCATTCGAATATAATCAGGTATTTTTGGGCTAAGGTCAATATTGAGGTCACCAGAGGTCATCAAAGGTCAGATTTTCCAGTTTTAGGACTTCGCTCCGAACACCCCCAAATATCTCAGTAACTATGATATTTAGGAACAAAACAAACAAACAATCGAAAGCGCTTGAAAATGCAATCCCACATGGTGATCTCAGATTTTAGCTCAGGTCAATAGTTTAGACTCCAGAGCTCATCACATGTCAAAATTTTTTTTTTTACCAAAACAGTTTTTCACAAATATTTTTTTCCCTAATAAAGGTAGGACAATCATTTGGTCGCCATCGTGTTTGTATCGTCAAAGCGCTTCGACTCCTATTAACCCTATTAGTGGAAAGGGGGCAGATTCTGCCCACCCCTCAGCCTTTTCGCAGATATCTCTGGAACGGCTGGAAGCAGACCCATGAAATTTGGGAACTTTTCCTAGAATTGACTTCCGCATATGGTGTCAACACTTTGAGTTCCTAACCTTAACAGAGGTGGTTCCAGGGCTCAGTTTTTTTATATTTTTTGGCGAAATTTGGCGATAATACGGAGATGCGATCTTCACGGCTTCTTCCTAATTGCCTGAAGTATACAATAATTACATAGGTTTACGGTGATTGAAACAAGTGCAAATTGGTTGACGTTAGTGAACTATAATAACTATTGCACGGAAGAGGCGATTTCAAGGACTTGAAAAGGGGAGGCTTACAGGAAGTTTTTTTATACTTTGCCTCCATTTTCCGCTAACCTGGCACCGCCTACAGATACAAATATGTTGTATAACTGCTGTGTCTGATATCACAATAATGTACCATTTCATTCATAAAAAAGTTTTATTACGCATTTATTTCACCCCCATATTTAGTCACCTGCAAACGCCTATGATTTTTGAATTTGCAAAAATCACTGTCATGTATCAATTTCCAATTAAATATCTATCGATCCCCATTAGTTGCGTTCAAATCGGTTTATAAACATGGCAGCTGTGGTAGATCAAATATACCTCGGTTTTTTTAGTTTTTCCCCCACTGTTGCCCCCTATCAAATATTTAGGATTTTGTTTTTAGAAATGTAGATCGTGTTGAGGGGAATCAAACGCCGTTTGATTTTTGAAAATCGGACGGGTGGATCTCGAGATCCCCGGGGGGGGGGGGGGGGGGGATCGAATCCGCCCCCTCCCCCTGGCATCAATAGGGGTAGCCAGGAGCCGGCTACTAATAGGGTTAATGTTAACAAGGTGTCTGATATCACTATTTTTCAACTATTTTTGTTTACCTGAGGTCAAGGTCAAGTGGTGATCCAAGTAAGTCATGCTGCCTATGGGAAGACGTGCCTCAACGAGACAAACACATTGGTGTCGTTTTCACTTCTCTGTCGTCATTCTGTCGAAAGTTATTGACACAAAAGTGTTGGTGACCTCGGATGACCTCGGCTGATGCTGTAGGGGTCACTGAACAAAAACGCACCTAGGTCATCAATAATGGCCTATGATAACATGATCCAAAAGGAATTGGACTGCTATCTTGCGTATCCTCAGAACAGGAAGCATTTTAATATTTCCCCGTTGACTTATAATGGGGAGGTCACGAAATTGACCCACCCTTAGGTCACTGATGTCAAAAATGCAAGGATACACGAATTGTATATTTATATGACCTTATGAAATCCAGTAAGTGTAAAACCGATCATCCACAAACTGTGACTGCCGTACGACCACAAACGTTTTTGTTTTTGTTTTGGTGGTGGGGTCACGTGACCTGGTCTGGTGACCTGACCTGAGATGACCGAGGTCAATCATTTTACATAATGTTGGTAATTGATGCCCGAACAGTTGTGCCAAAACTCGCCGCCATGTTTACGCTATCACCGAACAACCTGAGGGAGAGTGTCTAAACACAAACGTCGATAACCTCCGGCATAGCGCGGGTTAAGTCAGGTTTGCATTCATCATCTGATACATGCATCTTGAGGAGGGAATAATGGAGAGTAGGTCAGACGTATAAGAGATTGAGGTGCGACAGCCACCTGATTTTCCCACAAAACGGAAGAGTCGTACGGGATTTACTTTTTGGCCTCGTGTGCATTCAATATTTTCTTGCTCACTCTTGCCGCATAAAGCTAACTATATTTTACAAGGGAAACCTATTTTTTTTAAAGTAGGTATGTAAACAAACTGTATAATCCACCCAACGTTGAAGGAATACAAACCAGTGTTGTGGGCTAAAAGGGCCACCAACATAACGTTGAGAAACAATATTATTGCATGATTCGAACCAATGTTTGACACTCCTTTTACTATATACCGACCTCGGTAAATGTGCATGTGCCTAAAACATAAATTAACTGTCATGTAATGCTAGGGCATCCTTATCCGCCGCACACATTCGACTCACACGCTGGAGCGTGTTGAAGTGCCGGTACTGCGCCGCGGCCTGGTCCCAGTCACGGACTGCAGGGCCATCTCGGTGCCGAGATGCCGTGATGTTAGGAGTGAGCTGCGGCACCAGCCCTCAAACAACGTTCTTACCTGCGCCGCCGACACTCTGTCGTCGATCTCTTCATATCAGCATATGCTTTCGGAACACATCCATAAAATGGGTTTTCAGTTTTCACGTCAAATAACATCGGTAAAAACATATCGCCCATGCATTACCCTCGTCCTACGGGGACCATTTCTCACCTTCGCCTTACGGGGTGGGGTGGGGTCTGACAGCCCCCCTGTTAACTTCCAAACCACGCAACACAGAGCAATGCGGTAAGAACCAGCATGTTGCCTGTCATGAGAGAAATATAACAGTATGCGATTTGTAGGTTTCAGGGCAACGGATGACCTTTCAGGTCAAGTGAATGACCTAAGACCGACCACGTCAAAAATAGCTATTTGCCTGCGTTTTGCATTACAGCACATGTACAGGG
>JAXIVJ010006025.1:0-69897 GCA_036785665.1 Chirona hameri | reverse complement strand
CACACCGCTTCGTCCGTAACCGCACCGTCTGTTCGGGCCCCCAACCAGCACGGCCAGCTGCACTCGTGTCTCGGAGATGCCGGCGCCGGACTGACCTGCCTGGACCAGTCGGCCGGACGGGTACTGGCCTACGGTCTGCTGGCCGCCGGGGACAAGCAGGGCTGCGGCCGCCGGCCCGAATTTACGCCAAGCTCTCCGGCTTCGTCGACTGGATCCTGTGTCATGTGCGGTTTGACCAGAAGGGCGGCACGGGGAAGCGGCCGCCCCTGTGCGGCATGCAGGCGCCCACCTGCGGCCGCAGCGCCTTCCGACCGGACCTGTTCAGCACGCGCGGCGCCGTGCGCGACGCCGATCTGCCCTGGATGGTGGTGGTCTCCTCTGATCGGCCCCCGAAGCGGCCCTGCAGTGGGGTGATCGTGGCCAGCCGCTGGATCCTCACCGCCGACGAGTGCGCGCCCAGCCTGACCACGCTCGAGGTGTACCTGGCCGGCGAGTACTTTTTCCGCTCCAACCCGGGCTCGCCGACTGCCGTGCCGCGCATCGAGATCGAGCACATCGTGCACCGCTCCAATCCGAGCGGCCTAAACCATCCGCAGAACTTGGCGCTGCTGCGGACGCGGCGCGACATCACCTTCTCACCGCAGGTCTCGCCGATCTGCGTCCGCGAGACGCCGCTGGTCGACGACGCCCGCATCATCTTCGCCGGACACGTGGCCGACCGCGGCGTCGGACACACGCGCCAGTTTGCGCTCGAGTGGGCGCGCATGCGCGTGGTGGGCAGGAAGGAGTGCGAGGTGAAATACACGCAGCCCGGCCTGCGGCCTCCGGACATGAAATCAGACGCCATGTGTACCAGCTGTGAGGAGCCGGCGCTGGACCAGAGCAACCAGTGGATGTTCCGAACCAACCAGCGCCGCTTCACAAAGTGTCTCCGTCAGACCGCCGGCCCTGCGACACACGGTCGCCAGCGACCCGTCCAGTTTCAGCCCGGCCGAGCCGTGCCGGTTCAGCAGCAAAGACCGCGGCGGCGTCTGGATGAGCGTCGACAACATCGGCGGCGTCGAGGTCTGGTCCGTGGCCGGCCTCACCGTCGACGAGCTCGACTGCAACAGCGGGACGCGGCCCGACGTCGGTGTCTCCATGGCGCCGGCTGCCGCCTGGGTCCGCGAGGTGCTCACCCCGCCGGAGACCATGGCGCCGGCCCCAGTGCCGCCGACCGACACCGGGTTCGGCTGCACGACGCCCGACAGCAAGCAAGGGCGCTGTCTGAAGCTGCAGCACTGCCCGGCGCTGGCGCTGACGCTGCGTGCGCGAGATCGGACCGCGCGCTAGGGGGGTACATCTGCGGCCGCGACGGCGCCGTCAACCTGGTCTGCTGTCCGTCCGAGATGCTGGCGCTGCCGCCGCGGCCGCCGACCGCCCGCACGGACGTGTGCCGACGCCGGTGCCGCTGCGGCTGGCACACTGCGGCGTCAGCAACTTCAACCCATCCCTGCGCATCGGCGCCGACCGGGCGAAGAACCTGGGCGACCTGCCGTGGATGGCGGCCGTCTACAACCAGAAGGGCGTGCAGAGTCGGCCGCTGTGCGCGGGCGCCGTGCTTTCGGAGCGCTGGATCCTGACGGGCGCCAGCTGCGCCGAGGCCGACGCCGAGCTCAAGGTCGAACTGGGCACGCTCGACGTCACGCGCAAGAATGGCAAGGCGCTGGCGGCGCCTCTGCTCTCCGTACCCATCAGCGAAATATTCCGCCACCCGGCCTTCAAACCGCCGCACGGCCTCTCCGAGGACATGGCGCTGCTGCGGACGGCCACGCCGATCCCGCTGAACTCGGCCGTCAGCGCCATCTGTCTGCCGGAGCCGGACGACATCCCCGAGCGGGCCATAGTGCCCGCCGGCCAGCTCCTGCTCGCCGGCTGGGGAGCGCCCAAACTCGACGACGACGCTTCGCCCGTGGCGCTCAAGTGGGCGCGCATGAACGTGGTGGGCCTAAACGAGTGCGAGGGCAAGTACAGCAAGGTGGACTTCTCCGAGATGTACCTCGGGCGCAACTCGTTCTGCAGCACGTACCCGCAGCCGACCGAGGAGTTCACGTGCGCCGTCAACCAGGGCGACCAGGGGCTCGCTGTTCATGCACCGGAGCACGCGCGGCGGCGTGGTGCGGTGGCAAGCGGTCGGCCTGGCCGTGGGCGGCATCGGCTGCAGCAGCGGTCAGTTCCCCGACATCAACGTGGCCGTGGCGCCGTCAGCTGATTGGATACGGAACGTGACCGGACTGTAGCGTCTCCAGCCACGGAGACGGACGGGACGCGGCGGCTGGTCTGGGAGTGCTGTCTGTGGTGCAGAGCTGTAGCTGGAGCTGCTGAGACGTGAGGCTGCGCTGCAGTCTATGACGTCACTGGACGGTTTTGTCTGTAAACTATAGTATCGTGACTCACGATTCATCGAGACGCGCCTACAGATTCTGGAGATGTGTTCGTGAACTGCTGTATACATACATGTACATATATACAATAATAAATTTATAAAATAATGTATAATACGTTCCTATCAAAGCGCCCTTAAATGAGCCTAGCTTTTGGTGTATACCCATGTCACGCTATTTGTGGTTTGTATCTGATATTATTGGCAACGAATTAATCATCATTCAAATGCATTATAAGCATTGTGTAGCATTACCTAAGTGTGGCATGCTGCAGCTATACTAAAACTGCAAAAAAAAAAACACTTTAGAAGTATCTTTGAAATCAATATCTTGCGGTCAACATGATGTTGCGGACAACATGAGTTGAAATATAACAAATTAATCGAGGTGTAAATTGCATACAATAAAATATGTGATGCCTTTCACCGGCCTCGTCATCAGCGACGCACTCACGGCCGTACCGAAAATCAGCCAATCCTTCAGTGTATATCCCGCGGATACCAGTCCAGAGGCGGATCCAGGGGGGGGGGGGGAAATGGGCAATTCCCCCCCCCAACGAAAAATAGGGGGAAACGTATGTTTTTGCCCCCCCCCCCCCCCCCCCCCCCCCCAAGTTGGAGTAAAAGTTACCATTTTTATCTTTTAAAAATGCATTTACATTTATTTATAACGATATGATATGCACTGCTGCTAATTGCAACAAACAAGTGATTAATCGACCTGACGCAACGGCAGATTAAGCAGAAGAAGAAAGAAAAAACAGTAAACACCTACTTCTAAATTAGCATTCACAATCTATAAATTATTGATCTGAGCGTCGCGCATCCGTGCCATCCGCGCTAAGCTTGACGAATTACTTAGCGCGGATGGCGCGACGACTCTTATGGCGTGTATTGCTATCTGACACTGTCTTGTCCTCCCATCCTTTCCATATATATATATTATATATATATATATATATATATAGCGATTTTCTTTCAGGTACGAGCACGTTGTGGCGTACACAATCATAACAACCTAGCAACACCGCAATAATTGTTTTGTCCTACCAGTCAGTAGGATAATCAAACGGCCGCTGACGAGCCGTCTCCAAAGAGGAATTTGGATACCCATTACCCTCATTCGTAACGCTTTGGTTCTCAACAGCATGCGGACACGTGCATGACCGCCGGCCGTGGCACAGAGCAGCTGCAGCCTGCTCTGATATTTTGTGACCCGCGCCCTTCAACCTGCTCCGTCCTCTCATCCCAAGTCGTCCTGGGTATGTACCCTACCAGCATGCATGGATGTTATAAATTGATGTTATTAAAGCTGGAAATGTGCACTTTCTCGTTTTTCCACATTTTGCTTGAGACGATCCTATCACATCCTTATGCCAGCTGGCACTGGACCAGCATGCATCTTGTTTGTGCGCTTTACCGATTAAAGCCCACCGTCACCAAACATATGATATGGAAAGAGTGAAATTGGAACCTCAAACGCATTCACATTCAGTCATTTTTAGCACATCCAGCCGGGACTGTGATACCAGTTGTGGCACGAAGAGTTTCATGCCAAATCCTTCGTTGAATATTGTACACAAATACATTCATATCTATCGTTAATCTAACGTTCTCTTTCGCTGAATATAACGTTTTAGCTCTGGTTGTATTTCGTATTTTCATAAAGGTATTCCTAGCTTATATGTCCAGTGAGATATTCAGTTTTGTTAAAGGGCTAACGTTCTAACGATCATCGTTTTCACCTTCGAGTGCATCTGAAATTCTGAATCACTTACGACTCTTGGTGACGACGTGGCAGTGACATCCAGATCGCGGAGAGGCTCATATTCGTGATGTAGCGTAGCTCCGTGTATAGTGGTACAAGTCCGTCGTATTTTGATAATTTAGTTACTATAAGCACTTTAAATTATCGTACGAACGCTAAGGGGGCGTAATAGCCGAGCGGTTAAGACGTCTGGCTCTCACGTGGGAGCCGGGGTTTCGAACCCCCGTAGAGCTATGGCCCCTGGGCGCTAATATGGCCAAGTGTTCGCTGGCGAGTGGCGCTCCATAAGAGTTGGCGACCAAGTGGGTCGTCAATTCTTTAATTAAAAAAAAGGAAAAGGATCATACGAACGCTAAATGTATAACCGTATTTTCTGGAGGTGATATAAAAATCAATATAATACCACGTTATGGTTATCCAGATTTGTGCACACGGTTCATTTGGTCGTCTAATGATCCTATTCCTATGTAACGCAAGTTAAATTAGGTTACAAACTTGACCCGGTAAACAGGCTAGCGTTCCGCGCATTTTGCCGCTCGTCGGTGCACCGGCACGGAGAGCTGTAACAAAACGATAACGGAGACGCCAAACGTCCTCGTTTGAAGCAGGCTCATTTCTACCATTGGGTAAAAAAATAACACTTTAATTTAGATGTCCGTTTAATATCATCTTTAGAACTTGCGTCAGCATATTTCAGGTCGATAATTATTTTACATATGCTTAGGCGTTATGTTTTACATCCTACCGTTTGTGTTATATAGTTATGACACGGCCGTCTCCAAAACAGGTGCCTGTCCGTTATCGGCTCTCGACAGGTGCTTGTCTCGTCATGCTGCCATGCTGTTCAAACTATGTTTGTTTGAAATGGGTTGGGGACAGATAGTGGGTTTTTACGCATAACAAATTCAGCGTATTTTTCTCCATTTTTCGATATACTCTCACACATATCTTAGACCGCCTTCTGTCCTAAAACTTCCTCTTAACTTCTCATATTAAACAAAAAACATTCTTGATTTTGTTTGTGACGTCACGATACTCGTGATTTGTGACGGCACTTTTGATTTTCACTATGGTCGTGACGTCACAACTGCAAGCACATGAGCTTAATTGTTTTAGTTTTTAATCATTTTTTAGTTAATTTCGCTTTTTTATGATAACAAATATTTACATTATGAATTTTTTTTATGAACCCCAAAAATTGGTACCTTACAAAATTGTCCCGAACCCCAATATGAGTCTGCAACGAAATTTGGGTATCTGAAGGCCAGGGACGTAGCCAAGGGGGGGGGGGCGGGTCACGGGCTAAGCCCCCCCCCCCCCCCCCCCCCCAAGCAAAACAAATTTGCACTATATCAAATGAGATTATCTGACGACCCGATCCCCCCCCCCCCCCCCCCGGTCAACAACATTGAGCGAAATCCTGGCTACGTGTCTGCTGAAGACCACCCCCACCCCCCCCCCCCCCCAACTGAGCGGCTGGATCCGCCCCTGTGCCAGTCCACGCAGGGAAGGAGACGCCAACCTATTAGTAAAGTAACCTTGACGTCCACGCACTGCTGCGACTGCGTGATCAGCAGAGAATGTTGGCGTAAACACGTCTCGCGAGTAGCAAGGTCTGCTCACCGCCGGCAGCGGGTCACGAGCTGCTCTGGGACGGCCATCACGGCTCAGCTGATACACCGCCGGCAGCTGATACACCGCCGGCAGCGGGACACGAGCTGCTTTGGGACGGCCATCACGGCTCAGCTGATACACCGCCGGCAGCGGGACACGAGCTGCTCTGGGACGGCCATCACGGCTCAGCTGATACACCACCGGCAGCGGGACACGAGCTGCTCTGGGACGGCCATCACGGCTCAGCTGATACACCGCCGGCAGCGGGACACGAGCTGCTCTGGGACGGCCATCAAGGCTCAGCTGATACACCGCCGGCAGCGGGACACGAGCTGCTCTGGGACGGCCATCACGGCTCAGCTGATACACCGCCGGCAGCGGGACACAAGCTGCTCTGGGACGGCCATCGTGGCTCAGCTGATACACCGCCGGCAGCGGGACACGAGCTGCTCTGGGACGGCCATCGTGGCTCAGCTGATACACCGCCGGCAGCGGGACACGAGCTGCTCTGGGACGGCCATCGTGGCTCAGCTGATACACCGCCGGCAGCGGGACACGAGCTGCTCTGGGACGGCCATCACGGCCCAGCTGATACACCGCCGGCAGCGGGACACGAGCTGCTCTGGGACGGCCATCACGGCTCAGCTGATACACCGCCGGCAGCGGAACACGAGCTGCTCTGGGACGGCCATCACGGCTCAGCTGATACACCGCCGGCAGCGGGACACGAGCTGCTCTGGGACGGCCATCACGGCTCAGCTGATACACCGCCGGCAGCTGATACACCGCCGGCAGCGGGACACGAGCTGCTCTGGGACGGCCATCACGGCTCAGCTGATACACCGCCGGCAGCTGATACACCGCCGGCAGCGGGACACGAGCTGCTCTGGGACGGCCATCACGGCTCAGCTGATACACCGCCGGCAGCGGGACACGAGCTGCTCTGGGACGGCCATCGTGGCTCAGCTGATACACCGCCGGCAGCTGATACACCGCCGGCAGCGGGACACGAGCTGCTCTGGGACGGCCATCACGGCTCAGCTGATACACCGCCGGCAGCGGGACACGAGCTGCTCTGGGACGGCCATCGCGGCTCAGCTGATACACACTGCAATTATTGAAAAAAACTACCAAGACTGATTCAAAAATTGTTTGACCGAAGTATGTGTGCAAGTGTCCGCGCCGTAAAAGAACACCGGATAAGACACATATGTAAATTGTAGGTGTGCACCTCAAACTCGCAATGCTTTAGAAATAAATTGGCACCTTCAACGTCTCTGAGTTCGATTCGGCACACAAAACAGACCGTCTGACTCCAGAGAACTGGTATACAGACTATCTGTGCCAAGGGATTCCGTTACACATTGAAGTAAATATTGATTTTGCAAACCTCTGTGCACCGGTCACTCCCCTTCTGAACTGCTGCCTCAGTGGCGGATCCAGTTTTTTTATTTTTGTTTTGTTTTGGGGGGGTGGCACTGGCGGATCCAGCCTCTCTCCGTGGGTTGGGGGCATCTTTTTTTGTGGCGAAAAGGTACCCCCATTATTTTGTATCCGCAGATTTGGGCCGGCCACCTTACTTTGGTATTCGAGCTTAAGAAATTTACTTTTCAAATTCACAAAAATTTATTTTGTGGAAAATGATAAGAAAAAGTTTGTTTTGGGGGGGGTGAAACCCAAAATTTCAAAACTCAGACAGCCATTTTTAAGAAAATGTCATTTCCTTTCTTTTGACGTTTCTTATTTGCAATTTGCTTCAAAACTCAATTGTCTACGACATTTCAAACATTTATCGTTTTTCCACCAAAAATGGCATGACATGACGTCATTAAAACGTCATTATCTTCAAAAATGTTATATAAATTTCATTGAAAATTAGTGAAAATGTAGAAGCATCATAAGGTACTGAAAGTTTCACGTTGATATCTATCATAGTTTTCAAGTTATTGAGCAAATCCGGGAGGGGGCAGATTCTGCCCCCCCCCCCCCCCTCTCCCAGCTGGGCGCGGGTTAAGTGTCACCGGGGCTGCTTGAATGGGCACAATACATTTCCCGCCGCTAGAGGCGCTGATGATCAACTGCTACCAAGCGGACCGGCGCCTGTGCGGCAGAGTATAGGGCGCATTGTTTACGGCGGAGTTTTGCAGGGGTTAGAGTGGTACAGATATGTTCAGACTTATATGCAATGTTTTTTTTTTTTAATCAAGTTCATGTATTTGCAAACAGCACGGTACACACACACTGCACACTGCACACACTGCACACTACCACACTATCCCTCTACTAGGCACTTATGTGTGCGGCCCGTCTGGCCAAGCCGGGACGGTACCAGTAGCATCGGCAAACCGTCCCGGCTCCGGGGAGGTCTGGGGGTTACTTCCCCGACCGGGGAGGGCTGGAGGATACAGCCCCGGCGCTCCAGACGGGCCGCCGCCCCCGCCCGCACCGCCTCACGTTACACGCGTTCCTTTCGCGAGACGGTGCCCCTGTCCACCGGCCGAGCGTCCGAAGCGTCGGCAATAAGCATGCCGGCGCCGGTCCCGGACGACCGGCGGGCCGACCGACCCTGCAACTCGTGCCAGGGCCGGTCCCGGGTTAGCCCGGATGGGTTATGGACGGGGGCCAGCCATATGCGTAACTGTATTTGATCAGTTCATTCTTCTTCTCTTTGTTTGATGAGAAAACTAAATAACAATAATACAAAACACTATGCAACAAAACGTGTTAGACCTACGCTACGCAGATGCCATAGTCGCATGATCCCATTTCTTTTTAAATTATCTTTGATCATCCTTGCACAGCGCAACCATATGCTCCAGTTCACGATCAGCCCGGAGTCACCTGATAACTTATATGCAATGTTGGTGTCTATGAGTGTATTCGAAACCTGAAAGCATTTATCGCTGAGGTCAATCGTTTGACCTCGGGAGGTCATAGTCGCATGATCATAGTCGCCATAGTCGCATGATCCCATTTCTTTTTAAATTATCTTTGATCATCCTTGCACAGCGCAACCATATGCTCCAGTTCACGATCAGCCCGGAGTCACCTGATAACTTATATGCAATGTTGGTTCTATGAGTGTATTCGAAACCTGAAAGCATTTATCGCTGAGGTCAATCGTTTGACCTCGGGAGGTCAAAAAGTGACCGCGAGGTCAAATATCGGGTACCGGATAACTTTTTCCCTAAAGTATACTTACCGAAGTCGTTTTAACAGCTAAATATTCCTACCAGCCTATAGACGGTGAACAAAGATAGATCTGACCGCCCCTGGTCACCGGTTGACCTCAGGTCACAATATAAATTACCATTATGGCGTATGGGAGAATGACAGGGTACCGCAGATTTTCCCCCCAAAATCAATTAGAGAGCCCATTCCTCCACCATCGCCTTCCCTTTAACTCACGGAAGGTGCACAACGCAAGAATTGACCCCTCCAGGTCACCGTTTGACCTCAGGTCACCTGGAAAGTCGCTAATATCCATTTAACGAGCCGTCCAAATATATATTCGTTGTTTACCGGCCGATTGTGTTCAAACTCATACGAAATGTTGTTGCCTATGAGTGTATTCGAAACCTGAAATTATTTCTCGCTGAGGTAAATCGTTTCACCTCGGAAGGTCAAAGAGTGTCCGCAAGGTCAAATATCGGGTACAGCATAACTTTTAACCTAAAGTATTTATATAAGTCGCTTCAACGGCAAAAAAAATATTCACACCAGCATGTAGACGATGCACAACGAGTGATCTGACCGCCCCTGGTCACCGGTTGACCTCAGGTCACAACATAAGTTGCCATTATGGCCTAATGGGAGAATGATGGTGTACCGCATAATGTTTTTCCAAAAATCACTTAGAGAAACCATTCTACCACCATCGCCTTTCCTTTAACCCACCGAAGGTAAGTTTGAACACAATCGGTCGGTAAACAACGAATTCGTATTTGGACGGCTCGTTAAATCGATATTAGCTTCCTTCCAGATGACCTGAGGTCAAACGGTGACCTGAATAGGTCATGTCTTGCGTTGTGCACCGTCTATAGGCTGGTGGTAATATTTAGCCGTTGAAACGACTTCGGTCAGTACTTAAAGGAAAAAGTTATGCGGTAGCCAATATTTGATATCGCAGGCACTCTTTGACCTCCTGAGGTCAAACGATTGACCTCAGCAATAAATGCTTTCAGGGTTCGAATACACTCATAGGCACCAACATTTTGTATAAGTTTAAACACAGTCGGCCGGTAAACAACGAATAAGTATTTAGACGGCTCGTTAAAGGAAATAGTTCACCTTCGGAAAAGTTTCAGAACACGATTTTATTATATTTTTTAATACAGTTTCTTTTTTATTAAAAAAAAATGGTCCTACATCGCGCCAATTCAGGACAGAAGGTCGTACATTATCAATGTTATGGTGTGCGTTATTGGTCTGCGCATGCTCCGTGCAGTGCTGGCACTCTCAGACGGTACGGTAAATCATATATGCGCCGCATTCCTTCGCCCAAAAGTCAAATATCTTCGGCTGGAGAGTCTGTTCAGCCAAGAAAAGTTGCAGATAAGGATTTCTCAACACGGGCTACAAAACTGCTATTTCAGTTCAAAATCCCATGTTGAAGGTGAACTATTTCCTTGAAATGGATATTAGCGCCTTTCCAGGTGACCTGAGGTCAAACGGTGACCTGAATAGGTCAAGTCTTGTGTTGTGCACCTACGGTGAGATAAAGGGAAGGCGATGGTAGTAGAATGGGTTCTCTAAGTGATTTTTTTTTTTTGGGGGGGGGGGGGGAAATATGCGGAACCTCGGCATTCTCCCATAGGCCATAATGGTAAATTATGTTGTGCCCTGAGGTCAACCGGTGACCAGGGGCGGTCAGATCACTCGTTGTACACCGTCTATAGGCTGGTGGGAATATTTAGCCGTTGAAACGACTTCGATAAGTACTTTAGGGAAAAAGTTATGCGATGGCCGATATTTGACCTCGCGGGCACTCTTTGACCTCCCGAGGTCAAACAATTGACCTTCGCGAGACATGCTTTCAGGCTTCGAATACACTCATAGACACCAACATTTCGTATAAGTTTGAACACATCTGTACCACTCTAACCCCTTCAAAACTCCGCCGTAAACAATGCGCCTTACACTCGGGGCACAGCCGCCGGTCCGCTTGGTAGCAGTTGATCATCAACGCCATCTACAATAGCTTCAATTGTGGTGCCCCATTGCATCAGGTGCGCTGCTTTGTCTATTATTGAAAGAAAAGGATACATAAAAACTTCAAATTCAATCACTCGAGAAAAAAACTTCCGTTTCTCCTAAGAGCATTGCTTTTTTCACGTGCAGTGCAAGGAACGCGCGGGGGGGGGGCATACTTGTATTGAATGCCCCCCCCCCCCAGATTCCTGGGGGGGGGCATTTGCCCCTGATGCCCCCTCCCCCACACTGGATCCGCCAGTGTGTGTATGTGGGGGGGGGGGGGGGGGTAATTTCGCTCCGTTTCGTCAGCGAAAGGTTGTTGACCGATGAATCTCTGGGGGGGGGGGGGGGGGGCATTCAATACAAGTATGCCCCCCCCCCCCCACGCGTTCTTTGCAACATAACTGGTACACAGACCATCTGACATCAGGTAACTGGTACACAGACCATCTGACGTCAGGTAACTGGTACACAGACCATCTGACGTCAGGTAACTGGTACACAGACCATCTGACGTCAGGTAACTGGTACACAGACCATCTGACGTCATGTAACTGGTACACAGACCATCTGACGTCAGGTAACTGGTACACAGACCATCTGACGTCAGGTAACTGGTACACAGACCATCTGACGTCAGGTAACTGGTACACAGACCATCTGACGTCAGGTAACTGGTACACAGACCATCTGACGTCGGGTAACTGGTACACAGACCATCTGACGTCGGGTAACTGGTACACAGACCATCTGACGTCGGGTAACTGGTACACAGACCATCTGACGTCAGGTAACTGGTACACAGACCATCTGACGTCAGGTAACTGGTACACAGACCATCTGACGTCGGGTAACTGGTACACAGACCATCTGACGTCGGGTAACTGGTACACAGACCATCTGACGTCGGGTAACTGGTACACAGACCATCTGACGTCGGGTAACTGGTACACAGACCATCTGACGTCAGGTAACTGGTACACAGACCATCTGACGTCAGGTAACTGGTACACAGACCATCTGACGTCAGGTAACTGGTACACAGACCATCTGATGTCAGGTAACTGGTACACAGACCTTCTGACGTCGGGTAACTGGTACACAGACCATCTGACGTCGGGTAGCTGGTACACAGACCATCTGACGTCGGGTAACTGGTACACAGACCATCTGACGTCAGGTAACTGGTACACAGACCATCTGACGTCAGGTAACTGGTACACAGACCATCTGACGTCGGGTAACTGGTACACAGACCATCTGGCGTCGGGTAACTGGTACACAGACCATCTGACGTCAGGTAACTGGTACACAGACCATCTGACGTCAGGTAACTGGTACACAGACCATCTGACGTCAGATAACTGGCACACAGACCATCTGACGTCGGGTAACTGGTACACGGACTGTCTGACGCAGGGGCGGATCCTCAATAGTTGATGAGCATCTGCGAGGGTAGCGAAACCTTGTTTTGGCTTAGCTTGATAGGGAAATGGAAAGTGCAGCATCTGCACGAACCGCCTTCAGACAGCTTAAAGGAAATAGTTCACCTTCGGAATTTTTTTCCGAACACGATTTTATTATATATTTTTTAATACAGTTTCTTTTTTTCTTTTCAAAAATGGTCCTACATCGCGCCAATTCAGGACAGAAGGTCGTACATTATTAATGTTATGGTGTGCGTTATTGGTCTGCGCATGCTCAGACCAGTGCTGGCACTCTCAGACGGTACGGTATATCATATATGCGCCGCATTCCTTCGCCAAAAAGTCAAATATCTTCGGCTGGAGAGTCTTTTAAGCCAAGAAAAGTTGCAGATAAGGATTTCTCAACACGGGCTACAAAACTGCTATTTCAGTTCAAAATCCCATGTTGAAGGTGAACTATTTCCTTTAAAGGAAATCCGTTCACCTTCGGGAAAAATTTCAGAACACGATTTTATTATATTTTTTAATACAGTTTCTTTTTTTCTTTTTAAAAATGGTCCTACATCGCGCCAATTCAGGACAGGTTGTAAATTATTAATTGTATCGTGTGCGTTATTGGTCTGCGCATGCTCCCTGCAGTGCTGGCACAATTCAGACGGTACGGTATATCATATATGCGCCGCATTCCTTCGCCAAAAAGTCAAATATCTTCGGCTGGAGAGTCTTTTCAGTCAAGAAAACAGTCAAGATAAGGATTTCTCAACACGGGCTACAAAACTGCTATCTCAGTTTAAAACTAATGTTGAAGGTGGATTGTTTCCTTTAACTACGCACAAGGAACATAACAGTATATAGGGCCTTGGAACATAACGGCCTCAAGACCACCTTCAAAAGCGTTCCAATTTCCCGGTTTGCACGTGCATAACTAAATGGATTAAATAACTATAAAAAAGAAAGCACCAACCGGAAGCTTATTTGTATTCATCAATACTCAAAAGAGGATTATGTCTACGATCCGTATCTAAAAAGGCGGAGTTAATCTATAAAGGATAAGGTGAATATTGTATAGGGTAACCTTGAATAATTAAAGATCATTTATCTATCCTTGAAAGTGTTTGCAAGCTACAAAAAAACACGGAAAATGGTTCGCTTCACTAAATACAAACAGTTTGGGATTCGAACCGTTTTCCTCAGGCCGATACTTCAACCACTCAACCTTTCCTTTGCTGACGCAAAGGTGATTTAAAGGAAATAGTTCACCTTCGGACAATTTCTCAGAACACGATTTTATTATATTTTTTAAGAGTTTTTTTCTTTGCAAAAATTGTTTTACATCGCGCCAATTCAGGACAGAAGGTCGTAAATTATTAATTTTATGATATGCGTTATTGGTCTGCACATGCTCCATGCAGTGCTGGCACTTTCAGACGGTACGGTATATCATATATGCGCCGCATTCCTTCGCCAAAAAGTCAAATATCTTCGGCTGGAGAGTCTTTTCAGCCAAGAAAAGTTGCAGATAGGGATTTCTCAACACGGGCTACAAGACTGCTATTTCAGTTCAAAACCACCAGATGAAGGTGAATTCTTTCCTTTAAAGGAAATAGTTCACCTTCAACATGGGGTTTTGAACTGAAATAACAGTTTTGTAGCCCGTGTTGAGAAATCCTTATCTGCAACTTTGCTTGGCTGGAAAGACTCTCCAGCCGAAGATATTTGACTTTTTGGCGAAGGAATGCGGCGCATATATGATATACCGTACCGTCTGAGAGTGCCAGCACTGCCATTGAGCATGCGCAGACCAATAACGCACACCATAAACTTAATAATTTACGACCTTCTGTCCTGAATTGGCGCGATGTAGGACCATTTTTAAAAAGAAAAAAAGAAACTGTATTAAAAAATATAAAATCGTGCTCTGAAAAAACTTCCGAAGGTGAACTATCTCCTTTAAAGGAAATAGTTCACCTTTGATTTTTTTTACCAAACACGATTTGATTATATTTTGTAATACAATTTATTTTTATATTGTCAAAAATAGCATTATATCGCGCCGATTCAGGACAGAAGGCCGTAAATTTGTATTGTATATCAAAACTGTATGCATACTCTCTGAGTCAGAGTCCTGATCTCACGCGAATGTACAAAAATGGTTCATCCAATCAGATTCGAAAGAGTCGCGTAAGGATAGACTCGCATTGGAGATGTGCCAACCGGCGGCCGGCGGTTCGCTTGCTAGCACCAGCTGCAAGCTGATTGGCTGATGGTATAGCCTCTAACCAGTAGAACATTATTTCGCCAGCACCGCATTCCTTCGCCAAAAAAATATATATTCGGCTGGGAGAGTCTTTTCAGTCAAGAAAACTTGCAGATAGGGGTTTCCCAACACGGGCTACAAAACTGCTATCTCAGTGTAAAACTAATGTTGAAGGTGAACTATTTCCTTTAATAGTGAATGAAGTCGAATGTGGTAGCTCTCATGGAGTTCACCTCGAAGTCCATGTTTTGATGAGCATTTGGTGCCAGGTGTACAAAGCAGACCCGTTTTGAAGATCTTATCGAATCACACTTAATTGTATGTCTACATGTCAGGCGAAGTCAGCTGAACATGTTCGTTAACTTTTTTTCCGAAAAAATGTATCTTGGAAGATATTCAACTTTTAGTTTTAAAGGAAATAGTTCACCTTCAACATTAGTTTTAAACTGAGATAGCTGTTTTGTAGCCCATGTTGGGAAACCCCTATCTGCAAGTTGTCTTGACTGAAAAGACTCTCCAGTCGAAGATATTTGACTTCTTGGCGAAGGAATTCGGCGCATATATGATATACCGTACCGTCTGAAAGTGCCAGCACTGCCATGGAGCATGCGCAGACCAATAACGCACACCATAAAATCAATGATTTACGACCTTCTGTCCTGAATTGGCGCGATGTAGGACCATTTTTGAAAAGAAAAAAAGAAACTGTATTCAAAAATATAATAAAATCGTGTTCTGAGAAATTTTCTGAAGGTGAACTATTTCCTTTAAAGGAAATAGTTCACCTTCAACATGGGGTTTTTAACTGAAATAGCAGTTGTGTAGCCCGTGTTGAGAAATCCCTATCTGCTACTGTTCTTGTCTAAAAAGGACTCTCCAGCCGAAGATATTTGACTTTTTGGCGAAGAAATGCGGCGCATATATGATATACCGTACCATCTGAAAGTGCCAGCACTGCATTGAGCATGCGCAGACCAATAACGCACACCATAAACTTAATAATTTACGACCTTATGTCCTGAATTGGCGCGATGTAGGACCATTTTTGAAAAGAAAAAAAGAAACTGTATTAAAAAATATAATAAAATCCTGTTCTGATAAATTTTCCGAAGGTGAACTATTTCCTTTAAGCGGAAAGTTGGGTTGGTGACGTCATATGATTGTTTTAATAACAGGGAAATCCTTTGTGCTGCCAAATGTATGACACATTTTTTTGTCGACACCTATTGTGCAGAAAAACAGCGAACCACCCGGTGTTGCGAACCACCTGGGGATCGAGAAATGAAAGACGAAAATATTCCAAAGCTGGCCTTAAAACAAGTCGACTATCATTACCAGTTGAGTAAAGAGACGACGCTGTCGGTTTAGAGGCCCTATTTAAATACACATGGGCCATATTTTTACAGATGTCAAAATCAAACTCTAATATCTTTTTGATTAGATCATTGTGGTTGTTGTAACTGCTACCATACTTAAATTCAATGCCAAGCCATCAAAATGGCTATCTCAACTCAAATATAATGTTAAAGGAAATAGTTCACCTTCAACATTAGTTTTAAACTGAGACAGCAGTTTTGTAGCCCGTGTTGGGAAACCCCTATCTGCAAGTTTTCTTGACTGAAAAGACTCTCCAGCCGAATATATTTGAGGTTTTGGCGAAGGAATGCGGTGCTGGCGAAAGAATGTTGTACTGGTTCTAGCCCGGGCAGAGGCTATACCATCAGCCAATCAGCTTGCAGCTTGTGCTAGCAAGCGAATCGCCGGCCGCCGGTTGGCACATCTCCAATGCGAGTCTATCTTTACGCGACTACTTTCGAATCTGATTGGCTGAACCATTTTTTACATTCGCGTGACGTCAGAACTCTGACTTAGAGAGTATGCATATAGTTTTGATAAACAATACAAATGTACGGCCTTTTGTCCTGAATCGGCGCGATATAAGGCCATTTTTGACAATATAAAAATAAATTGTATTACAAACTATAATCAAATCGTGTTGGGTAAAATTTTTCAAGGTGAACTATTTCCTTTAAGGTGGGATAGTTAGTTAGCTAGTACCGCCAAAATGAGTCGGTGGCACAGTTATAATCAACTGTAACGCACGTGCGTGTTCGTCAGAGTAACACTACACTGGAGGATAGCTGAGGCACTGGTCATCCACAATACTAACGAAGCGCACGTTTGCTCCGTGTCTACGTCATTACTTTGGTAGAATCTCACGCACGTTTCGTCCCGGGTCGATGGCCCAGCGATAGTGAGATGCATGCAAGTTCTTCGAACTGTCGTGTCTGTTGAAGCGTCTCAACTGTAAGCAATTTCACGATAACAATCCTGCATCGACGATTCTCCACAGTCCGGGAATGCCCCTAAGGTTTACCTCCAACGCAATCGTTCCTGGCATTCCTTCTTATCGTTTGCCAGACTGTATCTGGTTGTGGCCGCCAACCTCGCGCCGTCTCCTATAATGATTCGCATAGCGTTTCACTATTTTGTGGTTCGTCAAATAGTCTGGAGTGCCGACATATTATCAAAAGAGTACCTCTAGCATACAATACTTAAACCGGCTTAGTATGCGTCAACTGATATGTATTGCATATAACGTTAAGTCGACCATGGACATGCTAGCTCGCCACAAGAGTTTGCCACTCGTCAGATTTCAGCCCACCGGCCACAGAAGTGAAGAGTCGCATTTCGCCTGAGTCACGCGGGCACACATGCAAAGTCCGCCAGCTACATGGAGGAAAATATGCAACTGGATTGTGGCTAATTATGTGAGCGCAAACGAACAAATCACATATCAATGTCGATAGGCAACAGTAAAAACGACATTTCCAAGAACAAATCGCATAGCAATGTCGATAGGCAACAGTAAAAACAACGACATTTCCAAAACAATACTCTCATGAATTAAATACAGAGCGTGGGCATGCACAGGTACAGCGTATGGGCGTGCTGCGGTCGCACACTTATAACTAGGCACGGCACTGGCGCCTTCACATTACCGACAGAAACACCGTCCTAATCACAACACAGAGCACACACTCAGCGCCATCACAGTCAGACGGTCAGCCCGGCAGTGCCCGCACTCTCATCTCAGCTCTGCCCCCTCACACACACGACGCCTCCTGAGCGGAGCAGGTTATCCGATCGCCGACTGCAGACGCCTCCATAGCCGCCAGGGTGTCCCGCCAGGCACCCTCCTCCTCCTCCGTCCCGAGTCTCTCTTCCCCGTCCCCCGCCGCCACTCCCTCCTCATCACCCGCTGGGCTGACTCCCTCCTCATCACCCGCTGGGCCGACTCTCTCCCTCTTCATCTTCCTCAGTGTCCCGTCTCCCCGCGTCTCCCGGAGGCCGCCGTCTGTATCCAGCAGTGACTGGCCGTCTCCCTTCTGGCGCCGTCTCTGCTGCCCCCCGGCGGTCGGTCCGTCGGGTGGCCCCGCGGCGTCCGGCTCGCTCCGGACGGCGTGCTGGTGTCCGGCGCCCAGCTCCGCCACCAGCCGCCCCCGCCGCCGCAACACGGTGCCTGCCGATACACAGGACGGGTCACGGTCACAGCGTGTCTGCTGCAGACGGTAAACATCACTACACGGTGCCTGAAGACACACAGGCACATGTCGCACTGCCACCGCCGGTCTGCAGTATAGACAGGTCGCAGTACCGCCAGAAGAGAGGGCCTATCGATATATGGGGACCTGTCGTCCGCTAACTTTGACCCGGGTGGGACGCGGGCGCGCGGTGCTCCGCTCGGCCGGCGGCGAGGGGCGCGCGGTGCTCCGCTCGGCCGGCGGTGAGGGGCGCGCGGTGCTCCGCTCGGCGGGCGGTGCCAGAGACCGGCGGTGAGGGGCGTGTGGTCACGCAGTGCTGTGATACCGAGTCGTTATGTTGAAAAACGGAAGGCAGCGTATCGGCAGGGGCCTCTAAAGGCCGGCAGATGGCCATCTGCAGATCGGCAGGGCCCTCTAAAGGCCGACAGAGGGCCCTCTAAATGCCAGCAGAGCCCTCTATAGATTGGCTGACACTCTGCAGATCGACAGGGCTCCTAAAGGCTGGAAGAGGGCCCTCTACAGGTCGGCAGAGTCCCTCTGCAGATTGGCAGGGCCCTCTGAAGGCCGGCAGGGCCCTCTGAAGGCCGACAGGGCCCTCTAAAGGCCGGAAGGTCCCTCTAAAGGCCGGAAGGGTCCTCTAAAGGCCGGAAGGGTCCTCTAAAGGCCGACAGGGCCCTCTAAAAGTCACCAGGGCCCTATAAAGGCCGGCAGGGCCATCTAAAGGCCGACAGGGCCATCTAAAGGCCGACAGAGAGCCCTCTATAGATTGGCTGGGGCACTCTGCAGATCGACAGGGCCCCTAGAGGCTGGAAGAGGGTCTTCTACATGCTGGCAGGGTCAACTAAAGGCCGGTAGAGGGCCCTCTACAGATCGGCAGGGCCCTCTAAAGGCCAGCAGAGGGCCCTCTATATATTGACTGACACTGCAGATCGACAAGGCCCATAAAGCCTGGAAGAGGGCCCTCTACAGGTCGACAGGGCCTCTAAATGCCGGCAGAGGCCCTCTACAGATTGGCAGGTCGATCTACAGATCGGCAGGGACCCTCTACAGATCGGAAGGGCCTATAACGGCCGGTAGAGGGCCCTCTTCAACCGACAGGGGCCCTCTAAATGCCGGCAGGGGGCCATCTGCAGATCGGCAGGGCCCTTTAAAAGCTGGCAGAGGGCCCTCTGAACACTAGCTGGCCCTTTTATACGTATTTACATATACATGCCTTTAACAGACAAGCAAGTGCTGTTATTTATTCGTGTTACGATTTTTTTAGGTTCGTGGGCGCTCTTTTGTGACGTACGGCGTTCTGCGGGCGCCTGACACCATCCAAAACACTGGGGCCTTCGGCCCAGGGGGCCCTCGCTCGGTCGCCAGAGGGGCCCGCCTGGCCTCCAGGGGGGCTCCCTTGCCCCCTTGCCTACGCCCTTGCATGTCAGCCGTCAAACAGCTGACCGTGGCGGTGTCCTGACAGCCGTAACAGAGGCGCTCTCAGGCGGAGAGTGCCCAGCCCCGTACCCGTACAACGCCGGCTGCGGGCACCAGTCCGTCAGACGGCATCTGACCCCAATTCGGCACGAGAGCTACGACACGCGCGCTCAATCGAACCAGCACAGCTTCCACTTGCGACCTGCCACCGCCTCTTCGATCCGAGACAGCACCGGCGCCGCCCGCTGTCAAGGCCGCTGCAGCCCCGACCAATCTGGACGCGCCTCTGCCGGTGGTGCAGGAGCCGCCGTCTGCCCGCCCGGCGCGGCCCCAGCGGACCCGTCCGGCGGTGACCAGAGACCTGTTCAGTGTTCACGGACCCTGCGGTTGGCTGCGGTTGGCTGCGGTTCGGCGGTCAGCAGTGGTCGGCAGCAGGGGGGTAACCGAAAGTGGGGATGGGGTGAACAGTATGACGTCACACGGCTGCGGTTGGCTGCGGTTCCGGCGGTCGGTACGAAGCAACCGCAGGAGAAATGTCACGAAGTGGCGCGTCGCGGCATTCAGTGTTTAACCCGCGCGGCGCTGGGGGGGGGGGGTAAATTTTACCCCCCTCCCGGATTTTCTCCATAACTTAAAAACTATGACAGATATCGAAGTGAAACTTGCGTTACCTTATAATGAATCAATTCTACATCTTGTGTTATAATTTTTTTGAAATTCGTGAAAATTTTGACGAGATAATGACGTTTTAGTGACGTCATGTCATGTCATTTCTGGTGAAAAACGTTAAATGTTTGAAAAATCGTAGAAAATATCGTGTTGATGCAAATCGCAAATAAAAGGTGTTAAAAGCAAGGAAATAACATTGTCTTTAAAATGGCTATCTCAGATGTTCAAAATTTTGGGTTTTTGACCCTCAAAAATGCAAAAAACTGATTTTTGGGGAAGAATTTCCACAAAAGTTTTTTGTTTCAAAATTTTCAAAAAACCGGAAGATATATTAGAGAGCTGAGTATGAACGATGTTCAAACCAAATTTCAAAGCAATTTATTTATTTTTGACTGACTTATGGCTCTCTAAGAATAACTAACTCATGACGTCATTTTTTAAATTGCGTTTTTTGGCTTTTACTGACCAGATACAAACAAATAAATGCCACCACTGTATTTCGAAGACAAAACTAGTCTAGAAACATGCAATGTTTATTTAGATTAATCAATTTTAAATTTTGACCTTATTTGTGACCTGACCTTGACCTGAGGGCGATTATATGGTGTCAGGCTGTGAAAATGGCTGATTCTATCGAATTATACGTGTACAATAACCCATACAACATGGGTCGCATGGCTTTCGTAGACCTGTGACCTTTTGTGACCTGACCTTGACCTAGACCTTTGCTTAAAATTTTACTTTTACTTATGCGGGAGATGCATTATACATTTGGGAGCACTTTGTGAGATAATAGTTGCAATACAAGGCTTTGGATGGAAAGTTTAGCCCAAAAACCCAAATACTGAAATTTTGACACTTGACCTGACCGTGACCTGACATGTGACCTTATGTTAATAATTTAGGGCATGCGTTGGATTCCTCTCACTGAGAGCTTTCGATCGCTACCTTGCGCGTCTCGCTGCGGTTATTGGTTCGGAAGATACGAGGGGGGGGGGGGTAAAATTTACCCCCCAGCACCGCACGTTCGGATTGAGACCCCAGCGCCGCGCGGGTTAAGAGACGCCTGCTTGTGATGACGCATGAGGAAAGGGGCGGGGCTAGAGCCTGCTGGAAACCGCCGACCTGCAGGTGGCCGTGAACAGGCCTCCGACCCAGCATCAGCGACCCAGCAGTAGCGGCGGCGGCGTTATTAGCGGCCGGGTCGCCGCCAGCTGACCCGGCCCTATCCGACCGTCACTGGCTGGGCCTTGCGGCCGGCAGTGACGTCAGAGGTCGTGCCGGCCGCGGCCGACCTGACCCCAGCGGCCCAGTCGGACTGCTGGTTTGACGACGTGGGTGAACCCGCAGCTCCGGCCGCCCGCCTCCGGGGCAGTCAACGGCCGTCGCCCTGACAAGGCAGCAGATGAGAACTGCAAACTGCGCGTTCCAGTGGGACCCCGGTCGCGTATGAGAGCTGCAAACTGCGCGTTCCAGTGGGACCCCGGTCGCATATGAGAGCTGCGAACTGCGCGTTCCAGTGGGACCCCGGTCGCGTATGAGAGCTGCGAACTGCGCGTTCCAGTGGGACTCCGGTCGCGTATGAGAGCTGCGAACTGCGCGTTCCAGTGGGACCCCGGTCGCGTATGAGAGCTGCGAACTGCGCGTTCCAGTGGGACCCCGGTCGCGTATGAGAGCTCTGCAAACTGCGCGTTCCAGTGGGACCCCGGTCGCGTATGAGAGCTGCGAACTGCGCGTTCCAGTGGGACCCAGGTCGCGTAGGAGAGCTGCGAACTGCGCGTTCCAGTGGGACCCAGGTCGCGTAGGAGAGCTGCAAACTGCGCGTTCCAGTGGGACCCCGGTCGCGTATGAGAGCTCTGCAAACTGCGCGTTCCAGTGGGACCCCGGTCGCGTATGAGAGCTGCGAACTGCGCGTTGCAGTGGGACCCCGGTCGCGTATGAGAGCTGCAAACTGCGCGTTCCAGTGGGACCCCGGTCGCGTGTCATATCAGTCAGCAACGAGGGAGATGTGGTAGAGACTGTAACGGACTTTCTAAAGGCGTCTAAGCGTAAACCGGACAAATATGTCAAGTGCGTGGACAAGTATAACCCGACCACTGCCACTAGGATGGGTATAACCAAGTATAACCAGACCACTGCCACTGGGATGGGTATAACCAGTGTGTTGAGAAGATAGTGACCACTGCCGAGGAGGAAGGGGTGGAGGCGAGGAGCGTCACCGATGCCGTCCAACGGGGCAAGGCATCGGCGGACCAGCTTTCCCATGCACTACGGCCGGAGCTGGCTTTTCCATGCACTACGGCCGGAGCTGGACTTTCCAGGCACTACGGCCGGAGCTGGCTTTTCCAGGCACTACGGCCGGAGCTGGACTTTCCAGGCACTACGGCCGGAGCTGGCTTTTCCAGGCACTACGGCCGGAGCTGGCTTTTCCAGGCACTACGGCCGGAGCTGGCTTTTCCAGGCACTACGGCCGGAGCTGGCTTTTCCAGGCACTACGGCCGGAGCTGGCTTTTCCAGGCACTACGGCCGGAGCTGGCTTTTCCAGGCACTACGGCCGGAGCTGGCTTTTCCAGGCACTACGGCCGGAGCTGGCTTTTCCAGGCACTACGGCCGGAGCTGGCTTTTCCAGGCACTACGGCCGGAGCTGGCTTTTCCAGGCACTACGGCCGGAGCTGGATTGCGTAGCACAGTAGCTAGTTGGAAGATAGGGTGACGATAGGGTGACGATAGGGTGACGATAGGGTGACGGTAGGGTGACGGTAGGGTGACGGTAGGGTGACGGTAGTGTGACGGTAGGGTGACGGTAGGGTGACGGTAGGGTGACGGTAAGGTGAAGATAGGGTGACGGTAGGGTGACGGTAGGGTGACGGTAGTGTGACGGTAGGGTGACGATAGGGTGAAGATAGGGTGACGGTAGGGTGACGGTAGTGTGACGGTAGTGTGACGGTAGGGTGACGGTAGGGTGACGGTAGGGTGACGGTAGGGTGACGGTAGTGTGACGATAGGGTGAAGATAGGGTGACGGTAGGGTGACGGTAGTGTGACGGTAGTGTGACGGTAGTGTGACGGTAGGGTGACGGTAGGGTGACGGTAGGGTGACGGTAGGGTGAAGATAGGGTGAAGATAGGGTGACGGTAGGGTGACGGTAGGGTGACGGTAGGGTGACGGTAGGGTGACGGTAGGGTGACGGTAGGGTGACGGTAGGGTGACGGTAGTGTGACGGTAGGGTGACGGTAGGGTGACGGTAGGGTGACGGTAGGGTGACGGTAGGGTGAAGATAGGGTGACGGTAGGGTGACGGTAGGGTGACGGTAGGGTGACGGTAGGGTGACGGTAGGGTGACGGTAGGGTGACGGTAGGGTGACGGTAGGGTGACGGTAGTGTGACGGTAAGGTAACGGTAGTGTGACGGTAGTGTGACGGTAGTGTGACGGTAACATGCTATGTGTCTTGTGTTAGCGGGTAATGTACCGTGAACTTATTACTTGTTGTAACATTTACGGTAGCAGTCGACACCAGGCTCTTTACGCTTCTACTGCAGAGCTCCGCTGCACCGGCTGTGTTGTGTAGAACTAGAAACACTATATTGTTGGGGTTTGTTTCAGTTGCGTATGTCTGCATGTGTGTGTTGCTTGAGCATTCTTTAACAAACAAAAAACTCTATATGGGGCCTCCAGGGCCCATATAGATAGATAGAATCTCACGGCACACGGCGAGCGGCCACAATACCGCGGTAGAGACAGGTCGCACTCGGACAGCGCCGCCACCGATACAGAGTCTATCAGAATCTCACGGCACACGGCGAGCGGCCACAATACCGCGGTAGAGACAGGTCGCACTCGGACAGCGCCGCCACCGATACAGAGTCTATCAGAATCTCACGGCACACGGCGAGCGGCCACAATACCGCGGTAGAGACAGGTCGCACTCGGACAGCGCCGCCACCGATACAGAGTCTATCAGAATCTCACGGCACACGGCGAGCGGCCACAATACCGCGGTAGAGACAGGTCGCACTCGGACAGCGCCGCCACCGATACAGTCTATCAGAATCTCACGGCACACGGCGAGCGGCCACAATACCGCGGTAGAGACAGGTCGCACTCGGACAGCGCCGCCACCGATACAGAGTCTATCAGAATCTCACGGCACACGGCGAGCGGCCACAATACCGCGGTAGAGACAGGTCGCACTCGGACAGCGCCGCCACCGATACAGTCTATCAGAATCTCACGGCACACGGCCACAATACCGCGGTAGAGACAGGTCGCACTCGGACAGCGCCGCCACCGATACAGTCTATCAGAATCTCACGGCACACGGCGAGCGGCCACAATACCGCGGTAGAGACAGGTCGCACTGCTGTGCGGCTGCCGCGAACAACAATATGCCTCCATGGTGCCAGTGCCGATACACGGACCCGCGTCACCGCACATCAGCAAACCACAGAGACCAATTATCTCCGCCAGACATGCAGACGGTGGCCGGAACACAGCTGCCCTGATGACAGGCGAAACTCCATTGGCAGGCCCATTGGCAGGATAGCATGGACTGGCCCTAGTTCAGACCAGCCCAGAACAGGTAGGATGACATGCAACAGCTTTGTTTGCAACAGTCTAGAACAGGTAGGATGCCATGCAACAGCTTTGTTTGCAACAGTCCAGAACAGGTAGGATGACATGCAACAGCTTTGTTTGCAACAGTCCAGAACAGGTAGGATGCCATGCAACAGCTTTGTTTGCAACAGTCCAGAACAGGTAGGATGCCATGCAACAGCTTTGTTTGCAACAGTCCAGAACAGGTAGGATGCCATGCAACAGCTTTGTTTGCAACAGTCCAGAACAGGTAGGATGCCATGCAACAGCTTTGTTTGCAACAGTCCAGAACAGGTAGGATGCCATGCAACAGCTTCGCTCGGGTGATACCAGAACAAAGAGCCGCCACGGCGGAATACCAGTTCCACGTTTGTTAAAGGGAAATAATGACATTTTCCACAAAAATGGAGTTATCACTTGAAATCGACAAATGAGGCCAAAATATGATGAAAATTCATCGCATTTTGCATATAAAAATTCCTTCCGAGATATTAGCAGTTTCCTACCGATAAGCGTTCCACACTTTTAACGACCCGTATAGTTACTTTTCGGTTTCCATCAAACTTCGGGCTTTTCCCGTATTGCTTTTTTACGCAATGGTGTAGAAAATATATTTTGCGTTCTGCTTGTTGTGATTATATGCCCACCCATCCTTTACAATTAACAAACAATACAAAAACTGGCAATTCAATCGCAAGCTCATCGATGCGCGACGACGGCGACCTATTTAGTGTCGACGATTTGTTTCGAGGTGCCCATTCAACAACGTTGAACAGATTGATACAAAAGCGCCAGATGTGTCGCTTTCCAGTAGAGGAGGGGAAATACCGATCATTAATTTCCCCAAACTTCCAACTTTGAATTAGGGAATAATTGTATGTAATGCTTAACCCGCGCACTGCAGGGGGGGTGATTTCCGCCCGCCCCCTCCCCCTCAGGTTTTTCGCAGATAGCGAAAAAACGGCGGCGCTGCGCGCCGCCGGATTTTGGCAAACCGGTTAGAACATCAATTGCGCACACTTTGAAGAAAAAATAACCTCGGGTCATCTCAGGTCAGGTCACCAGACCAGGTCAAGTGACCCCGCCTCCAAAAATGTTTGCAGTTGTGCCAAAACCAGAGTTTCTCACCGATCAGTTTGAACCTTACAGGATGTCATGAGGGCATAAGTACTTACAATTCGTATATCTCGGAATTTTGATATCGGTGACCTAAGGTCAGGTCAATTTCGTAACCTCTCCATAATAAGTCAATGGGGAAATATACAAATGCTCCCTATTTCAAGGATATGCATGATATTAGTCCAATTACTCCTGGATCATGTTATTATAGGATATTCTTGATGATCCAAGTGCAAGTTTTGTTCAGTGACCCCTATGGGGTCATTTGAGGTCATCCGAGGTCACCATCACTTTTTTGTCAATAACTCCCGACATAATGAAGATAGAGAAGTAGAACAGACAACAATGTGTTTGTCTCGTCGAGACACGTCTTCCCATATGCAACATGCCCTACTTGGGTCACCACTTGGCCTTGACCAGAGGTCAATTTTTTTAGTTGACTTAACAAGATCACCATGTATATCATTCGAAGCGCCTTGTCGAGATAAACACAATGGCGTAGACAGTGTTTCGCTATCTTTATTAAGTAAAAAGTTAATAGCGAAAAACGATTTATCAAAAAAACAGATGTTTTCTTTTTTGACGTTTGGAGCCTCAAATATTGACCTGAGATCAAATTTGAGGACATCTCGTCGATTCCAAATTTCACTGGCTGGCGATTGTTTTTTTCCGTTTGTTTCTAACTAGCATAGTTTCCGAGATATATGGGAATTTCTGGAGCGAAGTCCTAAAACAGGAAAAAACTGGAAAATTTGATCTTTGATGACCTCTGGTGACCTCAATTTTGACCTGACCTAAAAAAAAAAAATACTGTAATACTTTCGATAGAACTTGTATCAAGCTATCGAATTCCGCTTTCCGCTTGTCGCTACGTAGTGTAGTTTTCGAGATATCACGTGGGGCGGAAATCACTCCCCCTGCAGTTCGTGTTCGGTGCAAACCCCCTGCAGTGAGCGGGTTGACGTAAACAATGTCTGCGGCTCAGCGGTGGTGGTTGTCTTGTCCACTGAACATGTGAGATTCAGTGGACATCCGACAACACAATACGAAAAAGGAGTCGGTGCAGATGTCACGCAAATTCAATGTACGGTGACTTATATCATGCATACACAAAAACAGCTGAGCGGTGACATTCTGACGCGATTCAGCCAAACTGGACAGAGGCCATGTCAGACCTTGTATTTACATGCAGGTGATTATGAGACGTGTTTGCCATGAATCACGACACCATCGCACCTGCTAGCCGTGGAGAATAAAAAGCCAGACAGGCTGCGTTCTAACCTAACCACCTAGCCACAACACCTAACATGCTAACATGTGTCCTAAGCACAGCGCCTGTATACGGGCCGACCAGGCTGCGTTCTAACCTAACCACCTAGCCACAACACCTAACATGCTAACATGTGTCCTAAGCACAGCGCCTGTATACGGGCCAGACAGGCTGCGTTCTAACCTAACCACCTAGCCACAACACCTAACATGCTAACATGTGTCCTAAGCACAGCGCCTGTATACGGGCCGACCAGGCTGCGTTCTAACCTAACCACCTAGCCACAACACCTAACATGCTAACATGTGTCCTAAGCACAGCGCCTGTATACGGGCCGACCCGACTGATCATAACCGGGCCTGCGCCATAAGCACAACACTGCCAGGAATATCGCGACTGGAACGTAGCAATGGAAATAGTTTGGATCATATAGCTGAACGTAAATCAGGTCAGGTCAGGTCAGGTCAGGTCAGGTCAGTCAGGTCAGGTCAGGTCAGTACCTGTTCTCCCCCTTCGTCGCAGGGTGGTGTGCCTCTCCAGGTCAGGTCAGGTCAGGTCAGGTCAGGTCAGGTCAGGTCGGGTCGGGTCAGGTCAGGTCGGGTCAGGTCAGGTCAGTACCTGTTCTCCCCCTTCGTCGCAGGGTGGTGTGCCTCCAGGTCAGGTCAGGTCAGGTCAGGTCAGGTCGGGTCAGGTCAGTACCTGTTCTCCCCCTTCGTCGCAGGGTGGTGTGCCTCTCCAGGTCAGGTCAGGTCAGGTCAGGTCAGGTCAGGTCAGGTCAGGTCAGGTCAGGTCGGGTCGGGTCAGGTCAGGTCGGGTCAGGTCAGGTCAGTACCTGTTCTCCCCTTCGTTGCAGGGTGGTGTGTCTCCAGGTCAGGTCAGGTCAGGTCAGGACGGGTCGGGTCAGGTCAGTACCTGTTCTCCCCCTTCGTCGCAGGGTGGTGTGCCTCTCCAGCAGCTGCTCTGTGTCGGCCAGCATCTGTTGGGCCTCAGCAGCTGAGGCCTGCTCCAGCTTTGCGTGCAGTCGCAGCAGATTGGTCCTCACGCGCTGCTTCACCGTCCGTTCCTCGCCCTCCGCGCTGGAGGAGGAGGCCGGCTGCTTCACCGGCTCGGACGGCGCACTGCCGGGTCAGGGGGGCAGCCGGGTCACACGCTGTGGCGTGTACACCTCCGGCCAGACAGCTGCTGCGAGCTAGCATGCCCGCCGGCCGGCTCACACGCTGTCTCATATATGTTTGGCATTGGGTCGTTTCCAGATGTTTGGGTATTTGACATAAGCAAGGGATTTGTCAAAAATTCGTGATATTAATAGCAGTCATTTTCAGGAGCCGCGTTGTCTTCTGTCTGATTCTGGACTGCGTGCCTTTACAGTATTCAGATTGTTACGAGCGAGCGCGAAGCGCTCGCGTTTCCTCACTGCATACGGGATTTTTATCACATATAAGCGGCCGACCCGACCGGCCATAACGCTTTTGAGGAGCTTATATCTTTGGAATCCCGCATCTGATTGACAAGCGGTCTTCGCCATCTGATAGCTCCATTCAATCAATTATGTTATTGACATGTTTCGTCTCACGTGAGGTGGCGTGGCACGTGCCGCGTCAGGGGTGTCAGAAAAGGTTATCCTGCTATAGCTGAGAAACGGCAAGACCGATCAAGCTGAAATTTGGTGTATGGTTTGAGACCACACTACTGGCAATGTCGCGCAAGTCAAACTCTAGGTCATACTGCACGTGCGCACGTGCACACCCCTGTTCCGTAACTCAGAAACGGGCTCGCTCATCGTTCGCCGATTACGGCGTCTTACTGGTCTAATGACTTGGAAGAGTCTGGTTGGAGCACCGACGCGTCAAGGTGGTTTGGCTTTCAAGGTTACATATTTCCGTAGCCCGGAGATCTTTGCGATGCAATGTGGTTAGATGGCTGTCAGATTGGGCACAAGACCACGAATTGAAAAGCTTGGCCTTCGAGTGCCATAACCATTGCCATTGGCAATGCCCCGTTGTCCGCTATCGGGACGGATGGAAGTATCACGCACGACGGCAGTATTTTTTTAGAACAGTGTCATCTTAAATGGATCTTCAACGGCGAAAAAGGAAGTGATTAATTGAAAAATGACAGAATCCCCAAGCTTGTGATGGCGACTCTGGCGAGTCGAGTCGATAAATATCAGGTCACGTGTGTCATACGAGTGTCAGCTTGGATAAGGTGACTGTTTTGATGAACTGAGTCAGACCCAGTGCATCGAACGTCTTCTCTAAAATGACCTGATGAGACCCCATTAGGGACCCCAGTAATGCTACCAAATTCGACGAATGCACAGAAAAGCCTCCTGCGGGGGATGTTGGTTATATTTCCGTTATCTCACATTTCATGTTTGCGGCTGCCCCGTTAAGCTCGGCTGAATACCTAAAAAAAGCGAGGGTTTCAGCTTCATACATGCGAAGGTTCTTCATTTTTACAAGAAGGTACAAAGTGAAAGGGAGTGTGCCTACTCACATCACTTATTTGGGGTTATTAACACTGGTTTATAGAACATAATTTGATAAATCGAACCATGCCTTTCATTTTTTTCAGATTCACACTAGTTGCGAGATATTCCGAAGACTCCAGGAACTGGCTGGTAGCAACAAATTATCGGGTAGACTCTAAGAGGGCTACTAGAAGCACTGCAACTATCGATTAAACTGCACTAGCATATCGCTAGCGCCGGCCAATAGGAATTTAACCAAATAGCCCGTGCGCGCTGATAGCAGCAGCCGAACAGAACCGTCTGTCCCCCTACTCGCAACGCTTGATGGCCATTCTTCCACCAAGATATAAATCCAAGACTTGTCTCTCTATCTTGCATGATGTGACCGTATTTGTATTGTCTTAGGTGCGCCGTTTTACACAACATCGTCTTGCGATAGTGCTGTGGTGGTCGTTCTTATGGGCAACGAAACGAAAAATAAGCAAAAACAATATAAGTGAAAAATTAACTAAAGGGAACAGATGTGAATTTCATCATATCCAACAATCAAACCAATAGCTACTTACCGTATGATTTGTTTTACATTCCAAAACAGTAGGCACACTCCCTTTAACTGTGAGTTCCCAAAAGGTTCAGCATTATTTCTCCACGTAGTCATCCCAACGAATATTGAATCGCATATCTGCATTTTGCAGGCGCCCATCGAATCGGTACCTTCTCGGGGCCCTTTGCTCTAATACAGGTAGTGCAGAGGAATACAGGTAGTGTCCGGTACCATGTCCGGCACAGGCAAAGACATTGTCGCCAGTGGGCATACTCGTACACAATGCTAATTGCAGCAGCTATAAAACGCAAAAAAATCCCAACACTGACACGTGCCGAGTCCAAACCTCGGCCCTCCATCCAGCCAGGCTACAATTTAGCCTGGCCGCCCGCTCTCGGCCCATACTGTACAAATCACACCGGGAAAGATCGGTTTATGGCCCGGTATAGACGGACTCGGTGTCTGTCTTAGTCATCCTCCCCCGTGCTGCACGTGAACAACAGAGCACAATGGAGGCACCGAGTCATCACAATAGTCACACGACACGCCAAACATCGAGACAACGGTCACAGTAAAGGACAGGAAAAACGCGCGCCGGTTGGTCATTCATTGTGCCCTGTAAAAATAATACCAGGAACATTCGCCAATGCCAAGTCAATTCGATCGCACCAGCCGGGGACATTCGCCGCTGCTGGACCAATTAGAAACTGCCATCGCCGCGTGAGTCATCCGCCGGGGACCGGCTGGCGGAAGGCAGGCAGGCCGGCAGGGGGAGGGGGGGTGGGTGGGGGGGGGGGGGGGGGTCACTCGCCTGATTTTCCGTTTGCCCGGTGCGTCAGAGAAGGCCAGACGGTGTCGCACTTTGCCGCCGCGCGCTTCCCGGCGCGGCTGGCTGGCCGGCGAGATGGTCATCTGTGGCGCCCCAGAGAATAGTCCGTCCTGGGGACACCCGCGCAAACACGGGTAACCGGCGCGGAACGACAGCTTGTGGCGCCCCAGAGAATAGTCCGTCCTGGGGACACCCGCGCAAACACGGGTAACCGGCGCGTAACGACAGCTTGCGGCGCCCCAGAGAATAGTCCGTCCTGGGGACACCCACACAAACACGGGTAACCGGCGCGTAACGACAGCTTGTGGCGCCCCAGAGAATAGTCCGTCCTGGGGACACCCACGCAAACACGGGTAACCGGCGCGTAACGACAGCTTGGCGCATGTGCAGACGTCACACATGTGACCAAGGGTGATTCCTCTGTAGTTCTCATTCGGAAGGAAAGTTCACGAAGACTGCGGTAGCTCACTCCAATGTCATCAAATGACTAAAACCTCCAGAAACTGCATTATAAAACCAGTAAAGCGCCGTAGTTGGCGATGAGCGAGCGAGCGAGGCGATGAGCGAGCGAGCGAGAAGAAAATGTATGGTGAGGTTGGTATACGCACGCATCAGGGTGCTGCTTTGCTAGTACTGTTGCCTGGCACCACACCAAATTCCAACTCGATCGGGCAAGTAGTTTCTGAGATATAAAAGGGGTGCGCACGTACAGAAGCACCCCCACCCCTGACTTGTGGGAAAGTGGCGGCTAGAGGTCCCTAACCATATACTAAATTTGAACACAATCGGCCCAGCCGTTCCTGATATATGGAAAAGGGGCGTGCACGTGCGCACGTGCAGAGGTATCCCACCCCCGACTTGTGGGAGAGTGGCGGCTGAGAGGTCCCTAAACACACCCCAAATTTGAACACAATCGGCCCATCCGTTGCGGAGTTTTTGTGAGAATACACTTGTCAACACCCCTCACGCGGCACGCGCCACGCGCAGTGGTAGTCACCCACATGAGTCGGCACTGGTCTCAAACAGGGTAGGGTGGATGGGGCTAACTCAGCAAAGAAGCCCGCTTGTCAATCGGACGTGCGGTTGCAGAGATATGAGCTTCTAAACAGCGTCGCCACGGGCCGGGTCGGGTCGGGTTGGCCCGGGCCGCTCATATTCAGATTTTTCCGATACACCACGGAAGGACGAACATATAAAATATGCGGAATTACAAACGAAATGCAACAAAAAGAAAGCAAATATTAACAAAATTAAGCGGGCTGAATTTCATCGTGTTTGATGATTGGAGGTTAACTCCCTTTCTAGTTCCAGCGGCTTGCATGCTGCTACAATAGGAACTGATATGCCAACGGGTCACTGGAAGTGGAAAAATTGTATACATATTTACTCAGCGCATTCCAGGACCATGGAATAAACTTGCACCCTATCCGACCTACGGTAGAAACAACTCTCCCGATCCTGACCAGTAGTACACAAACGGTAGGTTAGAAAACGGGGTCAATCAAGCAAGAGAATAAAGCCACAGATCCGGCGGATGACCAGGACTCCGGCTGATGACTCCGGCGATGCCCGTCAAGTCTGTGTTAGATGCATGTTGGACCCGTAGCCGTCACCACTGTCTCACGTCATCACAGCCGTCACCACTGTCTCACGTCATCAGAGCCGTCACCACTGTCTCACGTCATCAGAGCCGTCACCACTGTCTCACGTCATCACAGCCGTCACCAGATATGACCAGCACTGCCACGTCATCCCGACGGGTCACACGCCATCCGGTCACGTCATGTCCCCAATTCACTGCACGACACTGTACCATTATCAGCAATCACGACATCGAAAGACATCGAAAGACGTCGAAAGACGTCGAAAGACGTCGAAAGACGTCGAAAGACCTCGAAAGACGTTGAAAGACATCGAAAGACATCGAAAGACATCGAAAGACATCGAAAGACGTTGAAAGACATCGAAAGACATCGAAAGACGTTGAAAGACATCGAAAGACATCGAAAGACATCGAAAGACATCGAAAGACATCGAAAGACGTTGAAAGACATCGAAAGACATCGAAAGACGTTGACAGACATCGAAAGGCATGCGCAGCTGCAGTGCTAAGACGCAAAACACTTCAGATAAGACACAATCTGGCTAACGTCCAGGACTTCTCAGTCATGTCTAGCAGGTATGATGAAATGAAAGTGCTGGGAAACTAAACTGGAACATCCTCATCTGTTTGTACGTGTTGATTGTGACATTGATTGTTGATTGACGTTGGAATCGAATAGAATGTATATGTCGAAATGAACGCCACCTCCGCGGCACATTCGGTGACCATCAAGGTTTCGGTGCTGTAGAAATATCGCTTCCGGATAGACTATTCCAATCCGTTTACCAAAGCAGTGTGTTGACTCATCAAGTCACCACACCTTACAAGTAGTCATAACGACTTTTTCATTTCCGCCCGAGAAAACCCCAATTCCGTAATTTCGCCGGTTTTCTTTTGTTTGTTTCTCCAAAGTGGTTAATCGCATTGTACATTTCAGAACATTTCCTTTCGTTGTCCCATATTTTAAGAGAAGCATAACAAAACACACAAAGGGCCCTCCTGCCCGAAATTTGTAAATAAGAGGAAAAGAAGCAAGATATTCATGTTCAATATGCTTGTACAGATGCTGCACTTAGGGAAAACATCAGGATATATCATGTCCAATGGTAACTACATTACCTGCTTACACAAAACAAACTGCTGAATGTTAGCATGCTCAAAAATAAACAAACTGATGCAAACCGTTGTTCACCATGCACATAATCCGAAAAGGTCATGTGCATTGTGCACAAAATCCGCGGGTACATAATCCGTGGAGTTCAGGTATTTGTTTAGCCTTCGAGAGCTTGCACGATGTTCATCCCTCCCTCCCAACTGTGCTTCATATTGTCCATTATTTACTCTCTATCAGGCTAACATATCCTGGCCACATTGTGGGCTAGTGGACTCAATAACAGCTAGCCTGGCCACATTGTGGGCTAGTGGATTCAATAACAGCTATCCTGGCCACATTGTGGGCTAGTGGACTCAATAACAGCAATCCTGGCCACATTGTGGGCTAGTGGACTCAATAACAGCTAGCCTGGCCACATTGTGGGCTAGTGGATTCAATAACAGCAATCCTGGCCACATTGTGGGCTAGTGGATTCAATAACAGCTATCCTGGTCACATTGTGGGCTAGTGGATTCAATAACAGCTAGCCTGGCCACATTGTGGTCTAGTGGATTCAATAACAGCAATCCTGGTCACATTGTGGTCTAGTGGATTCAATAACAGCAATCCTGGTCACATTGTGGTCTAGTGGATTCAATAACAGCTATCCTGGTCACATTGTGGTCTAGTGGATTCAATAACAGCTATCCTGGCCACATTGTGGACTAGTGGATTCAATAACAGCAATCCTGGCCACATTGTGGGCTAGTGGATTCAATAACAGCTATCCTGGCCACATTGTGGGCTAGTGGATTCAATAACAGCAATCCTGGCCACATTGTGGGCTGGTGGATTCAATAACAGCTATCCTGGCCACATTGTGGGCTAGTGGACTCAATAACAACTATCCTGGCCACATTGAAGGCTAGTGAACTCAATAACAGCAGCTGTAGTCTGTATGGATTACATAGTTGAATTAATAACCGAATCCGGCTCTAATTTTGTTCGCGAAACTCGTGTCCCTTCGTGCCTAGCTAAGCAGACGTAGACTCTTTTGTTCCGTACCTCGTCCATCATTTGTTCCGGCTCTGGCTCCGGCTCCTGTTCCGTTCCCGCCTCTGGCTCAGACCTCTGGCCCTCTACCTCGGACCTCTGTTCCGACTCGTCAGCGTCAGCGTCAGCATCGCCCCAGGCCCGCTTTCTCCTCCTCTTCTTCTTCGGCTGGCTATCGCTGATGGCTTGCTCCAGCAGACCCAGCTGCTGATTGGCTGGAGACGATACACCAGTAAGTGACGTCACAGAGACCCAGCTGCTGATTGGCTGGAGACGATACATCAGTGAGCGACATCACAGACCAATGATGTATGTATGCATACTATGAAAGTGCGTGCATAGCTACATCATGTACCATGATGTTACTCGATACGACGATAGGGCGACAGACACGAATAAGTTATACATAGTGTACGCTGTCATCAAACACATCCACACACAGACATTTTGATTAACAGTAAACAAAAACCGATCGGCCTTATTATAATCAGTCGGCCGTACCTTCGGTCATCTCCCGGCCTGAACTCCGAAGGCCTACCTTTGGCCATCTCCCGGTCTGAGGGCGTACCTTTGGCCATCTCCCAGGTCTGAGGGCGTACATTTGGCCATCTCCCGGCCTGAGGGCGTACCTTTGGCCCTCTCCCGGCCTGAGGGCGTACCTTTGGCCATCTCCCGGTCTGAGGGCGTACCTTTGGCCATCTCCTGGTCTGAGGGCGTACATTTGGCCATCTCCCAGTCTGGGGCCGTACCTTTGGCCATCTCCCGGTCTGAGGGCGTACCTTTGGCCAGCTCCCAGTCTGGAGGCATACCTTTGGCCATCTCCTGGTCTGAGGGCGTACCTTTGGCCATCTCCCAGTCTGGGTGCGTACCTTTGGACATCTCCTGGTCTGAGGGCGTACCTTTGGCGATTTCCCGGTCTGAATGCGTACCTTTGGCCACCTCCTGGTATGAGGGCGTACCATTGGCTATTGCCCAGTCTGGGGGCGTACCTTTGTCCATCTCCCGGTCTGAGGCCCTACTTTTGGCCACCTCCCAGTCTGGGGCCGTACCTTTGGCCATCTCCCGGTCTGAGGGCGTACCTTTGGCCAGCTCCCAGTCTGGAGGCATACCTTTGGCCATCTCCTGGTCTGAGGGGTGTGCCTTTGGCCATCTCCCAGTCTGGGGGCGTACCTTTGGACATCTCCTGGTCTGAGGGCGTACCTTTGGCGATTTCCCGGTCTGAAGGCGTACCTTTGGCCACCTCCTGGTCTGAGGGCGTACCTTTGGCCACCTCCTGGTCTGAGGGCGTACCTTTGGCCATCTCCTGGTCTGAGGCCGTACCTTTGGCCACCTCCCAGTCTGGGGGCGTACCTTTGGCCATCTCCTGGTCTGAGGGTGTACCTTTGGCCATCGCCTGGTCTGAGGCCGTACCTTTGGCCCCCTCCCAGCCTGGGGGCGTACCTTTGGCCATCTCCTGGTCTCCGGCCTCACCTTTGGCCAGCTCCCGGTCGGATGGCAGTGCGCTGTTGTCTGGCTGTTTGCAGGTGTGGAACAGGGAGTAGCGGGCCTTCACCGAGCCATCCAGGAAGGTGGTGGTGCGGATGAAGGCCGGGCAGAAGTTCCCCGTCCGTTTCCAGCGCTGTGGCCGGTCAGTGCCGGTCGGCTGACCCGACCTGCCGGGAGAGGTCACCGGGTCACGGGTCAGGGGACATCAGGTCACCTGGTCACATAGTCAGAGGTCACATGGTCAGAGGTCACATGGTCAGAGGTCACATGGTCAGAGGTCACATGGTCAGAGGTCACATGGTCAGAGGTCACATGGTCAGAGGTCACATGGTCAGAGGTCACATGGTCAGAGGTCACATGGTCAGAGGTCACATGGTCAGAGGTCACATGGTCAGAGGTCACATGGTCAGAGGTCACATGGTCAGGTCACATGGTCAGAGGTCACATGGTCAGAGGTCACATGGTCAGAGGTCACATGGTCAGAGGTCACATGGTCAGAGGTCACATGGTCAGAGGTCACATGGTCAGAGGTCACATGGTCAGAGGACACATGGTCAGAGGTCACATGGTCAGAGGTCACATGGTCAGAGGTCACATGGTCAGAGGTCACATGGTCAGAGGTCACATGGTCAGAGGTCACATGGTCAGAGGTCACATGGTCAGAGGTCACATGGTCAGAGGTCACATGGTCAGAGGTCACATGGTCAGAGGTCACATGGTCAGAGGTCACATGGTCAGCAGAGCCCAGAGGTTACGGGTCGGTTATCACAGGTCACGGATCAGGTCACCGGGTCACAGGTCACAGGTCACGGTTCATAAGTACTCACGTCAATAGGTTAAGAGGTTACGGGTCAACAGGTCACAGGTTGCGGTTCATAAGTCATCAGGTCACGAGTCCCGAGTCACAATCCATCAGGGCATGGAACACCGGTCATCAAGTCAACAGATCACAGGTCACATATCATCAGGTCACAGGTATAGGTCACAGGTAATCAGGTCACGAGTCAGAGCCCAGAGGTCACGTGTCGTAGGTCACCAGGTCGACAGATCACAGGGTCACAGGTTACAGACTGGGGTAACACCCGACACTGACACCAGGCATGAGTCAGACACGTGACGTGTTTCAATTATCGACGATCAAGGAGATACATCCAGGAAAGGTAAGAGTCGTTCGACCTGGCACAGGCATTGCGAATGACTCCGTAGGAAGAATGACGACAACATCTGATGGGCTTAAAAACAAGGCGGCATGATGCAGGTAAACCAAATAAATGTGATATCTCAAGAGACAGGAGGCGACAGTACTCGGTAGTTCATCACATTCTGAGATCACCCTCAGACTGAAGCCTTGGAGCGGTAAGCAGGGGGGCAGGGAAGACGGCAACACTGCCGGGTCAGTGACGGCCAGAGACAGCCATGGACCATGGTGCTCCGCCCTGCAGACCTGGAGCAGGTGAACTGACCCGTGTCAGCCCCTGTTCCCCCGCCCTGCAGACCTGGAGCAGGCGAACTGACCCGTGCCAGTCCCTGTTCCCCCGCCCTTCATACCTGGAGCAGGCGAACTGACCCGTGTCAGCCCCTGTTCCCCCGCCCTGCAGACCTGGAGCAGGCGAACTGACCCGTGTCAGCCCCTGTTCCCCGCCCTGCAGACCTGGAGCAGGCGAACTGACCCGTGTCAGTCCCTGTTCCCCCGCCCCCCGCCCTGCAGACCTGGAGCAGGCGAACTGACCCGTGTCAGCCCCTGTTCCCCCGCCCTGCAGACCTGGAGCAGGCGAACTGACCCGTGCCAGTCCCTGTTCCCCCGCCCTTCATACCTGGAGCAGGCGAACTGACCCGTGTCAGCCCCTGTTCCCCCGCCCTGCAGACCTGGAGCAGGCGAACTGACCCGTGTCAGCCCCTGTTCCCCCGCCCTGCAGACCTGGAGCAGGCGAACTGACCCGTGTCAGTCCCTGTTCCCCCGCCCCCCGCCCTGCAGACCTGGAGCAGGCGAACTGACCCGTGTCAGCCCCTGTTCCCCCGCCCTGCAGACCTGGAGCAGGCGAACTGACCCGTGTCAGCCCCTGTTCCCCCGCCCTGCAGACCTGGAGCAGGCGAACTGACCCGTGTCAGTCCCTGTCCCGTCCTGCAGACCCGGAGCAGGCGAACTGACCCGTGTCAGTCCCTGTTCCCCCGCCCTGCAGACCTGGAGCAGGCGAACTGACCCGTGTCAGCCCCTGTTCCCCCGCCCTGCAGACCTGGAGCAGGCGAACTGACCCGTGTCAGTCCCTGTCCCCCCGCCCTGCAGACCTGGAGCAGGCGAACTGACCCGTGTCAGTCCCTGTTCCCCCGCCCTGCAGACCTGGAGCAGGCGAACTGACCCGTGTCAGTCCCTGTTCCCCCGCCCTGCAGACCTGGAGCAGGCGAACTGACCCATGTCAGCCCCTGTCTCCCCGCCCTGCAGACCTGGAGCAGGCGAACTGACCCGTGTCAGCCCCTGTCCCCCCGCCCTGCAGACCTGGAGCAGGCGAACTGACCCGTGTCAGTCCCTGTCCCCCCGCCCTGCAGACCTGGAGCAGGCGAACTGACCCGTGTCAGCCCCTGTCCCCGCCCTGCAGACCTGGAGCAGGCGAACTGACCCGTGTCAGTCCCTGTTCCCCCGCCCTGCAGACCTGGAGCAGGTGAACTGACCCGTGCCAGTCCCTGTCCCCCCGCCCTGCAGACCTGGAGCAGGCGAACTGACCCGTGTCAGTCCCTGTTCCCCCGCCCTGCAGACCTGGAGCAGGCGAACTGACCCGTGCCAGTCCCTGTCCCCCCGCCCTGCAGACCTGGAGCAGGCGAACTGACCCGTGTCAGTCCCTGTTCCCCCCGCCCCGCAGACCTGGGGCAGGCGAACTGACCCGTGTCAGCCCCTGTCTCCCCGCCCTGCAGACCTGGAGCAGGCGAACTGACCCGTGTCAGCCCCTGTCCCCCCGCCCTGCAGACCTGGAGCAGGCGAACTGACCCGTGTCAGTCCCTGTCCCCCCGCCCTGCAGACCTGGAGCAGGCGAACTGACCCGTGTCAGCCCCTGTCCCCGCCCTGCAGACCTGGAGCAGGCGAACTGACCCGTGTCAGTCCCTGTTCCCCCGCCCTGCAGACCTGGAGCAGGCGAACTGACCCGTGCCAGTCCCTGTCCCCCCGCCCTGCAGACCTGGAGCAGGCGAACTGACCCGTGTCAGTCCCTGTTCCCCCGCCCTGCAGACCTGGAGCAGGCGAACTGACCCGTGCCAGTCCCTGTCCCCCCCGCCCTGCAGACCTGGAGCAGGCGAACTGACCCGTGTCAGTCCCTGTTCCCCCGCCCCGCAGACCTGGGGCAGGCGAACTGACCCGTGTCAGCCCCTGTCTCCCCGCCCTGCAGACCTGGAGCAGGCGAACTGACCCGTGTCAGCCCCTGTCCCCCCGCCCTGCAGACCTGGAGCAGGCGAACTGACCCGTGTCAGTCCCTGTTCCCCCGCCCTGCAGACCTGGAGCAGGCGAACTGACCCGTGTCAGTCCCTGTTCCCCCGCCCTGCAGACCTGGAGCAGGCGAACTGACCCGTGCCAGTCCCTGTCCCCCCGCCCTGCAGACCTGGAGCAGGCGAACTGACCCGTGTCAGTCCCTGTTCCCCCGCCCCGCAGACCTGGGGCAGGCGAACTGACCCGTGCCAGTCCGTTCCCCCGCCCTGCAGACCTGGAGCAGGCGAACTGACCCGTGTCAGCCCCTGTTCCCCCCGCCCTGCAGACCTGGAGCAGGCGAACTGACCCGTGTCAGTCCCTGTTCCCCCGCCCTGCAGACCTGGAGCAGGCGAACTGACCCGTGTCAGTCCCTGTTCCCCCGCCCCTGCAGACCTGGAGCAGGCGAACTGACCCGTGTCAGTCCCTGTCCCCCCCCCCGCCCTGCAAACCTGGAGCAGGCGAACTGACCCGTATCAGTCCCTGTTCCCCCGCCCCTGCAGACCTGGAGCAGGCGAACTGACCCGTGTCAGTCCCTGTCCCCGCCCTGCAGACCTGGAGCAGGCGAACTGACCCGTGTCAGTCCCTGTTCCCCCGCCCTTCATACCTGGAGCAGGCGAACTGACCCGTGTCAGCCACTGTCCCCCCGCCCTGCAGACCTGGAGCAGGCAAACTGACCCGTGTCAGTCCCTGTTCCCCCGCCCCTGCAGACCTGGAGCAGGCGAACTGACCCGTGTCAGTCCCTGTCCCCGCCCTGCAGACCTGGAGCAGGCGAACTGACCCGTGTCAGTCCCTGTTCCCCCCGCCCTTCATACCTGGAGCAGGCGAACTGACCCGTGTCAGCCACTGTCCCCCCGCCCTGCAGACCTGGAGCAGGCGAACTGACCCGTGTCAGTCCCTGTTCCCCCCGCCCTTCATACCTGGAGCAGGCGAACTGACCCGTGTCAGCCCCTGTCTCCCCGCCCTGCAGACCTGGAGCAGGAGAACTGGCCCGTGTCAGCCACTGTCCCCCCCGCCCTGCAGAACTGAAGCAGGCGAACTGACCCGTGTCAGCCCCTGTCTCCCCGCCCTGCAGACCTGGAGCAGGCGAACTGACCCGTGCCAGTCCTGGTTCCCCCGCCCTGCAGACCTGGAGCAGGCGAACTGACCCGTGCCAGTCCTGGTTCCCCCGCCCTGCAGACCTGGAGCAGGCGAACTGACCCGTGTCAGTCCCTGTTCCCCCGCCCTTCATACCTGGAGCAGGCGAACTGACCCGTGTCAGCCCCTGCCCCCCCCCCCCCCCCCGCCCTGCAGACCTGGAGCAGACGAACTGACCCGTGTCAGCCCCTGCCCCCTCCCCCGCCCTGCAGACCTGGAGCAGACGAACTGACCCGTGTCAGCCCCTGCCCCCCACCCCCGCCATGCAGACCTGGAGCAGGCGAAGCGGCCCTTGGCAGTCCCTGCTCCCCCGCCCTGCAGACCTGGAGCAGGCGAACTGACCCGTGCCAGTCCTGGTTCCCCCGCCCTGCAGACCTGGAGCAGGCGAACTGACCCGTGTCAGCCCCTGCCTGCCCCCCCCCCCCCCCCCCCCCCACCGTTCCGCCCTGCAGACCTGGAGCAGGCGAACTGACCCGTGCCAGTCCTGGTTCCCCCGCCCTGCAGACCTGGAGCAGGCGAACTGACCCGTGCCAGTCCGTTCCCCCGCCCTGCAGACCTGGAGCAGGCGAACTGACCCGTGCCAGTCCGTTCCCCCGCCCTGCAGACCTGGAGCAGGCGAAGCGGCCCGTGTCAGTCAGTCCCTATCCCCGCCCTGCAGACCTGGAGCAGGCGAACTGACCCGTGTCAGTCCCTGTTCCCCCGCCCTGCAGACCTGGAGCAGGAGAACTGACTCGTGCCAGTCCTGGTCCCCCCCCCCCCCCCCCTGCAGACCTGGAGCAGGCGAACTGACCCGTGCCAGTCCTGGTTCCCCCGCCCTGCAGACCTGGAGCAGGCGAACTGACCCGTGTCAGCCCCTGTCCCCCCCGCTCTGCAGACCTGGAGCAGGCGAACTGACCCGTGCCAGTCCCCGTCTCCCCGCCCTGCAGACCTGGAGCAGGCGAACTGACCCGTGCCAGTCCCTGTTCCCTCGCCCTGCAGACCTGGAGCAGGCGAACTGACCCGTGCCAGTCCTGGTTCCCCCGCCCTGCAGACCTGGAGCAGGCGAACTGACCCGTGTCAGCCCCTGTCCCCCCGCCCTGCAGACCTGGAGCAGGCGAACTGACCCGTGCCAGTCCCCGTCTCCCCGCCCTGCAGACCTGGAGCAGGCGAACTGGCCCGTGTCAGTCCCTGTTCCCCCGCCCTGCAGACCTGGAGCAGGCGAACTGACCCGTGCCAGTCCGTTCCCCCCGCCCTGCAGACCTGGAGCAGGCGAACTGACTCGTGCCAGTCCTGGTTCCCCCGCCCTGCAGACCTGGAGCAGGAGAACTGACCTGTGTCAGCCACTGTCCCCCCCGCCCTGCAGACCTGGAGCAGGCGAACTGACCCGTGCCAGTCCCCGTCTCACCGCCCCGCAGACCTGGAGCAGGCGAACTGACCCGTGCCAGTCCCTGTTCCCCCGCCCCGTAGACCTGGGGCAGGCGAACTGACCCGTGTCAGCCCCTGTTCCCCCGCCCTGCAGACCTGGAGCAGGCGAACTGACCCGTGTCAGCCCCTGTTCCCCCGCCCTGCAGACCTGGAGCAGGCGAAGCGGCCCGTGTCAGCCCGTTCCTCCCGCCCTGCAGACCTGGAGCAGGCGAACTGACCCGTGTCAGCCCCTCCCCCTCCCCCTCCCCCTCCCTCTCCCTCTCCCTCTCCCTCTCCCTCTCCCTCTCCCTCTCCCTCTCCCTCTCCCTCTCCCTCTCCCTCTCCCTCTCCCTCTCCCTCCCCCCTCCCCCCGCAGACCTGGAGCAGGCGAAGCGGCGCCAGTCGTGACGCGTCTCGCGGACGACATAGCGACGTGATGACTCTCGCTCCCGTGCCTCCTTCCAGGACAGAAAACCTGCCGGCACGGGACACACAGCACTGTCAGAGAGCCGGCACGGGACACAGCACGGTCACAGAGCCGGCACGGGACACAGAGCTGGCACGGGACACACAGCACAGCACGGTCACAGAGCCGGCACGGGACACAGCACGGTCACAGAGCCGGCACGGGACACACAGCACGGTCACAGAGCCGGCACGGAACACACAGCACGGTCACAGAGCCGGCACGGGACACACAGCACGGTCACAGAGCCGGCACGGGATACAGAGCTGGCACGGGACACACAGCACGGTCACAGAGCCGGCACGGGGGTCACAGAGCCGGCACGGGACACACAGCACGGTCACAGAGCCGGCACGGCACACACAGCACGGTCACAGAGCCGGCACGGGACACAGCACGGTCACAGAGCCGGCACGGGACACACAGCACGGTCACAGAGCCGGCACGGGACACACAGCACGGTCACAGAGCCGGCACGGAACACAGCACGGTCACAGAGCTGGCACGGCACACACAGCACGGTCACAGAGCCGGCACGGCACACACAGCACGGTCACAGAGCCGGCACGGCACACACAGCACGGTCACAGAGCCGGCACGGGACATACAGCACGGTCACAGAGCCGGCACGGGACACAGAGCTGGCACGGCACACACAGCACGGTCACAGAGCTGGCACGGGACACACAGCACGGTCACAGAGCCGGCACGGGACACACAGCACGGTCACAGAGCCGGCACGGGACACACAGCACGGTCACAGAGCCGGCACGGGATACAGCACGGTCACAGAGCCGGCACGGCACACACAGCACGGTCACAGAGCCGGCACGGGACACAGAGCACGGTCACAGAGCCGGTACGGGACACACAGCAGGGTCACAGAGCCGGCACGGGACATACAGCACGGTCACAGAGCCGGCACGGGACACACAGCACGGTCACAGAGCCGGCACGGGACACACAGCACGGTCACAGAGCCGGCACGGGACATACAGCACGGTCACAGAGCCGGCACGGGACACAGAGCTGGCACGGCACACACAGCACGGTCACAGAGCCGGCACGGGACACACAGCACGGTCACAGAGCCGGCACGGGATACAGCACGGTCACAGAGCCGGCACGGAACACAGCACGGTCACAGAGGCGGCACGGTACACACAGCACGGTCACAGAGCCGGCACGGGATACAGCACGGTCACAGAGCCGGCACGGGACACACAGCACGGTCACAGAGCCGGCACGGGATACAGCACGGTCACAGAGCCGGCACGGGACACACAGCACGGTCACAGAGCCGGCACGGGACACACAGCACGGTCACAGAGCCGGCACGGAACACACAGCACGGTCACAGAGCCGGCACGGGACACAGCACGGTCACAGAGCCGACACGGGACACAGCACGGTCACAGAGCTGGCACGGCACACACAGCACGGTCACAGAGCTGACACGGCACACACAGCACGGTCACAGAGCCGGCACGGGACACACAGCACGGTCACAGAGCCGGCACGGCACACACAGCACGGTCACAGACAGCCGTACACAGGCGTAGGCGAGCCGAAAATTGGCATCGAAAGCCTACCACGTAACTGCGCAAACTTCTTAATACCAAGCGGTGCACCAAAGGTATCTAAAAGTTCTCACTCGTACGTTCTTTGTAAACGTTGGATAGGCAAATACATGATGTTATTTTCCGGAAGATGAGTAATTGTACAGCTTCCACAATAGTTTTGCAAGTTCAATCGATTTGCTACCTCTGCCGAGACACAGCCATGGATAGAAGAGACACACAGTGATAGATTTGTGCAGAGTTGGACAGTCTAATAAAGACATAGGAAAATCGAAGCAGCATGTACAGTCATACAAATTACAACTCCATTTGCTTATGCTGGGTGGCAGCAGTTCTCAACTCTGGGACACTCGATCGATCTCAATAATTATTCCAGAAAGGCAACAGCGGACGTGAACACTTCGTGGCTTCAGTACTAACAGCACCCGATTAATGCGAACGCGTTCTTTTTGTCATTGTGGAAAGACATAAGACACATTCATTTATAGAACGTTTACCTGAACGCATCTGCAGCATAATGCACTCACTTCCCATATTCGGAAACTGTCTAATTTCCTTCTGGATTGGCGTTGCGTGTGTCTCCTTCAAATGTCCTCTGAGATGGTTTTCCGATTTGATTTCGGTTCCGCAGCCAATGGGACACATGTTTGCCTCCTAGCAACAACAAAAAAAAACACATTGAACCATGACCATGTGACAATGAATCGCAACGCTGTGGATGCCGCCAACAATAGACATTCAATACTCTATTATTCTCGTAACGGGGGCGCGATATCATTTTCCAGGGCATTTATCGAGGAATAACATTTTTCAAACAAGACATTACGAATAAATTAACATAATGAAAAAGACGTGGTGTCCGTGGGTTTTCACAGAGGAAACTTCCAGGACTACAGGAAACATGCCTGTGTATAACTGCCCAAGGAAATACATAAACAGTTAAAATAACGCAATGTCTGATTCCGGAAACAGATCACGCTCAAATCGTTTCCGGACAAAGTGAGCTGTCGTGCAACAAAGAAGCTCGACACACACGCCAGCACCAGCACGCACGCACGCAAGCGCGAACGCACACCCACACACGCATACAGTCCATACTTGTGCTCGGTGGAATCAGCGGGCTTGACTTACTCCCGTTACGGCCGCAGCCCTTCGGGTCCAGATAACGACTGGGGCTCGCAGCCGCCTCACACTTTAGCTGAGATGCAAGTTGTGTACATAAACGAGCCATACTCTGGACCCTGGAACGTCCCTAGATTACGCACTGGGTATATAGTTATCAGTTGTAATTAAATGCCACATTAAATATATCTACTTATATACATTACGTAAGTTCTGAAGTCCAGAATGTGCGTGATGTACCTACCAAACTTGCATCTCAGCTGAAGCACGGGACAGCGGCGAGCCGACCATTCACGGGACGCGACGGGTTAAGGCATTGACGGGAGTAAGCCAAGGCCGTTGATTCCGCCGAGCACAAGTCTGGCACACACAAACACGCATACACAAATGGACACACAGAGGTGAGCCCTGTGGTAAATCGTGACCTAAGAGCGAGTGCCAGAACATCATACCAGGACCACGGCCGGCACGGCCCCGGAGCGGCTGTCGGCGGCCAGAGTCGCGTACGCCGCCACCTCCACCTCCTTCTCCGTCTGTACAGACACACAGAGAAGGGGGAGAGGCAGTCGCAGAGTGTGGTGGTGTTCACAGGTGCTGCAGCACAGCAGTCAGCCAGGATCACTGCATACCGGCCCAGTACCCGGCGCTGGCCACAGTTATCCCCCACGCCTTTCAAGCCTCACTGCCTCAGCTTCAGCTGTTCTGCAGCACCTTGCTACAAGCGTGCAACGTCCCACCTACCACCCCATCATTATGCTACCCCACAAACAGCAGGCCGCAGAACCAAAGCCTGCAGCAGCAGCAGCAGCCAACCACAGGACCTGGGCACAAATAACAACAGTGGAGTGCTAAATACTGCCCTTATCTGCTGGAAGTGATAATAATAGAACGAATGAACACATTAAAATGGGTAAAACATGTGTAAACTTCTCGTATAAGCAATACAGCCTATATTCACAGTTTAGACAATATCAGTTTATATTATAATTTACTTTTAGATAATCTTCCACAACTGAGGTCCCCTACCAAAGCATATTATTATATTTGAAAATTTCTTACCAGTATAACATCAGGAACACAAATAATGTTTTCTCCAGAAGCATAGGTTTGAAAATCTTGTACAAACTCAAAACCTCCATTATCAACTTCTATGGTGTCAGCCACATCATCCAGGTGTTTAGAAGGACCAGCAGAATGTATCCTGTAACTGGCTTCATCTGTGTATGGAACCTCAACGAGTTCACAGGAAACTGCTGTACCAACACCGTCTGGCTTGACACCATCATTTGGCTTCACCAATATTTTCTTCACCATTTCTTCTGCAGTTAATATTCAGGAGATACTTGTGCTACTGAAAATGTCAGATGCATGTGTGAAAAAAAGACATGTATATGCACAGATATAATTCGAGCTTTGGTCATCAGCTGGTTTCATGGCTTTATTCACTTTATCCTCCTGCATTATATGCAACATTTAGGTCAGTGTTACAAATCAGGAGAGTTGTAAGTCAGCTGAGGTTAAGTTCTTTCCATAGTTGATATAGAGCTATCTACTAATACTAATATGTATACAACATTTGCAATTCCAATGACTCAGACATTTTAGTCCCTTTCAAAGCACTTATAATGTAATAATTCAGAGCAGGTGCAATACCACCAGGGGGAAGCCCCCCCCCCCCCCCTATTCCTCTGCCCGCAGATTTGCAGGATTTTAACATTAGCCCATATGGGAGTGTGGGGGCACCCCCTCCGCCCAGACACCTGGCTGGCCCCTACTAAAAATTGTGTGGCAATGCCCCTGATTTGGAGCATAGAAGGGAGCTTATCTAGGGTGATTAAGCCTTAGCAATAAAAACTGTCTTATTTTTCTTAAATATTGGCTTTTATTTAATAAATTTGGTCTGAATTTTTGACTGGATGGCTTTCCAAGTCATTTGCCAAGCAAAGCTTGTTGTGCAGGCCCTGACCTCACCATCTAATCACACAATTACAGGCCATAGGCAGAATTTCGTGGCGAGTTCCAGGCTATCAAAAGCTATTGGTTACATTATGATTGGAATTATCTGTGAGCTAGCCTCTGCTGAGAAATCTGAACTTGAACTTGGGTAAAGAATAAAAGATGAAGTAGGTATTGAAGTAGGTATTGAAGTCACACATCTTTAATAAACTGACATTTGTGATTAGTCAATATAGGGTTAACACAGGCACTGGAGGGTGGGGGGCAAAATCTGCCCACCCCACCTGTTTTTGTTTGTTGTTGTAAATATCTCCTGATTTTACCGGTCAATATGCATCATTTATTGTGTACCTGCTAACAAATGAATGGTGCGACGTTTAAAGGGAATGTTTCACCTTTCTGAAAGCTGTCAAATATACGCTAGTTGTAGCAAAAAATATGAAGCAAGTGCTGCTGAAAACGATGGTAATATTTTTATCTCTTGAAGTCACTTAACTTTATACAAATTCAGTTTTAAATTTGGAATGATGATGTCATTATTGAGCTATAGACCGCCGCTGATTGGCTAACAAAGTGGAATTGGCTGAAAAAGTCACTGTCAGCCAATCAGCGACGGCACTAGCCTAGACCCCATTTTGCAAACTATAAATTGAATAGCTTAAAAACTGCTAAGTTTTGGGGAAAATTACATTTCTATTTTCGACATTTCAATAACAGCCAAATATAACGGCTATCTCAGTTCAAAACCAATACAAAGGTGAAACATTCCCTTTAAAGTAAGAAAAATAAAAATTGGCCAAAAACTTGTTTTGTTATAGACCATCAAAGTAAAAAAACTTTCTCCAAAATGACTGCAGTGAAATGTTGATATTTAAATGACCTGAGGTCAAATGCAACTTCTATCATACCTACTGTATCATTAGACTCAAACAAATCATTAAACCCATTTTGGGGGATTTTGGCCATAAACCCACCATTAGTTAATCCCTAAAATATACCTACCAATCAAAAGCAAATATGGTACACAGTCAACTGAACTAGTGACAACTGAACCAGTGACAACTGAACCAGGTTCATATGAAACAGGTACAACTGAACCAGGGACAACTGAACCAGGGACAAGTGAACCAGGGACAACTGGACCAGGAACAAGGAACAAGGGACAACTGGATCAGTGACAACTGAACCAGGTCCAACTGAACCAGGTCCAACTGAACCAGGTCCAACTGAACCAGGTCCAACTGAACCAGTGACAACTGAACCAGTGACAACTGAGCCAGGACAACTGAACCAGTGACAACTGAGATCAAATTCTGAAGTTGAGCTAACCTGTCACCATTAATATGTTGTGAAGCGTCTTGATGAGACAAACGTGATGGTGCTAAAATTATTGTGCTATGTTTAACTGATGAGAAGTTATTTGTGAACACCTCTTTGGAAGAAAATGTAATTGTGACATTTGGTGTCCTCTGAAGCCTAAACTGTTGACCTGAGCTAAAATGTAATAATACTAGTGGTAATTGCATTTTTAATGAGCGTTCTATTGCTTTTTCTGTTGGTTCCTAGCTATCATAGTTCCCAAAATATTTGATGGTTTCTGGAGCAAAGTCCCATACTTGGAAAATTGATGTTTGCTGACGTCTGGTTACCTCAATATTGACCTAAGCCAAATAACGACTGAAATAGTTTTGACATCATTTTTGAAGAGCTATCAAACAGTGTTTTTGGATTCTGCCTACTCTCCATATGAGCCGAGTTAGAAGGGTGGTGTTCAGATGCCCACTGGTCAGTGGTTCAGTTGTCACTGGTTCAGTTGTCACTGGTTCAGTTGTCACTGGTTCAGTTGTCACTGTTTCAGTTGTCACTGGTTCAGTTGTCACTGGTTCAGTTGTCCCTGGTTCAGTTGTCCAAGGTTCAGTTGTCCAAGGTTCAGTTATCCCGGTCCTGGTTCAGATGAAATGGAACCAGCAAATATCACATATAGAACTATGGATAAAGATTCCCCAAGACATTTTGCACTATAACCAGCGTCAAAATAGTTCCATATTAATATAAAACTGCAGTTTGATATTTTCGTTTTCGTTGACACCATAGATCACGCTGAAGTAAAATTACCATACAGATAGAGATCTCGATGTAACAGAAGTTGGCCCACATTCAGCCCATTACCAGCCAAAATTTATTAAATATCCATCAAAAACGCTAAAGTTCACGACGCGCTGATTATGAAAATCAAGGCCGTACAAGAGAGGTAGATTCATCCGGGGATTTTTGCGCCAAAATCGCACAACATTAGCGTGACATCACTGGTGCTCTGGTCCGACTCGGCTGTCGCCGCACGCGGCTCGGTGCGGTGCGAATATTTCGAACGGGATACGGATAGTTGCGCCTAAGGTACGATCCTATTCAAGATTACGCTTACCGCGGCTAATTATCCCTCTCTTAATTCATGCTGAGGGGATACGGTCATACGCTGCCCCGGTTTGTGTGATGGGGCGACTGGCGAGACGGCCATACACTGCACTGGTCTGACTGAGGGGTGAGACGGCCATACGCTGCCCCGGTCCGGCTGAGGGGGGAGACGGCCATACGCTGCCCCGGTCTGGCTGAGGAGAGAGACGGTCATACGCTGCACCGGTCTGGCTGAGGGGCGAAACGGCCATATGCTGCACCGGGGTGGCTGAGGTGCGAGAACGGACGTACCCTGCCACGGTCCTGCTGAGGGGTGAGACGGCCGTACGCTGGCCTGGTCCGGCTGATGGGCGAGACGGCCGTTCGCTGCCCCGGTCTGGCTGAGGGGTGATACGGTCATACGCTGCCCCGGTCTGGCTGAGAGCGAGACGGGCATACGCTGCACCGGTCCGCCTTAGGGGCTGCCTCGGTCTGGCTGAGGGGCGAGACGGCCATATGCTGCACCGGTCCGGATGAGGGCCGAGGCGGCCGTACGCTGCCCCGGTCCTGCTGAGGGGTGAGACGGCGGTACGCTGCCCGGTCCGGCTGATGAGCGAGACGGCCGTTCGCTGCCCCGGTCCGACTGTGGGGTGAGACGGTCATGCCCTCCCTCAGCCCCGGTCCGGCTGAGGGAGGAGACGGTTATACGCTGCCCTGGTCTGGCTAAGAGGCGAGACGGACATACGCTGCCCCGGCCCGGCTGAGAAGCGAAACGGCCGTACGCTGCTCTGGTCTGTCTGAGGGGTGAGACGGCCATACGTTGTACCTTAAAATGTTGCAAATGGCATTGTTTTGGCTTAATGTTCAAGATATGCTTTAAAAAGCTATACAAAAAATATATTTCCAAATATAGACTTGCAACATAACTTACTCATCTAGCGGCGAGGACTTCAAATTGCCGCTGTCGCCAACACCCGGCAAAAGACCGCAAAACGCTCGAAAGCGCAGCTGCGGCGACGGGGCTGGCCACGACTGGACCACAGCACCAGTGATGACGTCGCTAATGCTGAGCCACTCGGCAGCCGATACATAGGGAATCCCGGGATGATACCCCCTGATGAAAATAATTCAAGGCCGTATAAGAGAGGTAGAGTCATCCGGGGATTCTAACACCCTATAATCGCTCAGCATTAGCGTGACGTCACGGGTGTTCTGGTCCGACTTGGCTGTCGCCGCACGCGGCTCGGTGCGGTGCGAATATTTCGAACGGGATACGGATAGTTGCGCCTAAGGTATGATTCTATTTAAGATTACGTTTACCGCGGATAATTATCCCTCCCTTAATTCATGCTGAGGGGGAGACGGCCATACGCTGCCCCGGTCTGTGTGAGGGGCGACTGGCGAGACGGCCATACACTGCACCGGTCTGACTGAAGGGTGAGACGGCCATACGCCGCCACGGTCCGCCTGAGGGGAGGGGGAGACGGCCATACGTTGCCACAGTCTGGCTGAGGGGCGAGACGGCCATACGCTGCACCGGTCTGACTGAGGGGTGAAACGGCCATACGCTGCCCCGGTCTGGCTGAAGGGTGAAACGGCTATACGCTGCCCCGGTCTGGCTGAAGGGTGAGACGGCCATACTCTGCCCCGGTCTGGCTGAGGGGTGAAACGGCTATACACTGCGCCGGTTCGGCTGAGGGGCGAGACAGCCACACGCTGCCCCGGTCTGGCTGAGGGGCGAGACGGCCATATGCTGCACTGGTCCGGCTGAGGGGCGAGACGGCCGTACGCTGTCCCAGTCCAGCTGAGGGGTGAGACGGTCGTACACTGCCCCGGTCCGGCTGATGAGCGAGACGGCCGTTCGCTGCCCCAGTCTGGCTGAGGGGTGAGACGGTCATACGCTGTCCCGGTCTGGCTGAGGAGCGAGACGGCCACACGCTGCCCCGGTCTGGCTGAGGGGCGAGACGGCAATATGCTGCACCGGTCCGGCTGAGGGGCGAGACCAGGGGGCAGCCAGGGGGGAGGGGCAAGGGGGCAATTGCCCCCCTTACGGGTCACAGGGGGCCCCGCCGAGATTGGCCAAGATACCATTTGCATTAGCTAAATGGCTTTCAAAAAGTCATAGAGGAGCCTTCCAACCAGGCAAGGATCACTCTGGTGCATGTCAAGGGCCCTCAGAGACACTGAAGGGCTTTCGAAGCCGGCCCAGAGGGCCTCTTGGGCATGTCCAGGGGCCCATTGAGCCCACCGATGGGCCCAAAAAACTGTCCAGGGGCCTCTCGAGCATGTCCAGGGGCGCCATTGAGCCCACTTAAGGACGCAAAAACATGCCCATGGACTTTTAGAGCATACCCTGGGGCCCATTGCTGCACTCAGAGGCCCCAAAACCGGCCCAGGGGCCTCTAGAGCATGTCCACTTGCCCAGGGGCCAATTGAGCCCACCTATGGCCTAACAAACCTGCCCAGTGGCCTCTCGAGCAAGTCCATGGGCCCATTGAGTATGTTCAGGGGCCTCTCGAGCCTGGCCAAGGGCCCATTATAGCCTGTTTTGGGCCTCTTGAACCTGCACAGGGGCCCATTACAGTTTTCCCAGAGGCCCATCGAGTCTGTTCAGAGCCTCTCGAACCTGCCCAGGGGCCATTAGAGCCTGCCCAGAGGCCTCTCGAGCTTGCCCAGGGCTCATTGATTCTGTTCAGGGGCCTCTCGAACCTGCCCAGGGGCTATTAGAGTCTGATCAGGGGCCTCTCGGCTTGCCAAGGGGCCATTGAGTCTGTTCAGGGCCCTCTCGAGCTTATCCAGAGGGCCATTGAGTCTGTGAACGGGGCCCTCGAGCAAGCCCAGGGGTTGCTAGACGTCGCCTGGAGCGCCTGCTATAGCTGGAGCGTCTGCTAGCCGTGGTCGGCGCGGTCATAATGAGCGGTAATGTGCTGTACTCTGACCCACCTGGTTCAATGTTTTCTTGGGTTCAAAAATGGTAATTTGATAAGTCTGATGCGTTTTTGTGTTGGGGAGGGGGCGGTGGTAATGTAACGGGTTTTCGCTTCTGCATGGTTCTGCCATTTTGTGTAGCATTGCAACATTTTTTGAAATTTTTGAAAACTCTTTCTCTGGTTAATTTTGGGCCGCTGAATGGAATTACATAAATTTTGAGGCTCTCTGGCTTAATCTGCAACAATTAGAACTGCTTGCAACAATTGTCAACAATTTGCAACATTATTAAAATTTTGCTCACGGGGTTTTCTTGAGATCAGGAGTCGAAATATGGCATTTTCAGAATGTTATATCCCCGTGTTTTCGAGATAATACTAAATTGTGTGGTTAAAATGCAGAATCGAGCTCAACCTGTACATACATTTTTATTTTGGAGGCAGGTCAATCATCGGCGAGCACCTAGGTCGCTGCACGGTTGGGGTGGGGGTGGTGAAATTTAGCGAGTTAATCGGGAATTGGTCCGGTGGAATAAGGTCCGGGTTTCCTTGTCCGTGAGCCGGCACCAATGGCCCTCTGGCTCCTCCTTACATAATTTCACCAACGGCTTGTCTCTCAGATTATCACACCGTGAGTTCTGTGATCGGTTCCATGTATATTCTGCATACCCAGTGCAACGCTACGCTGAGGACGAACTCCCACTGGAACTAACACATTCATACATCCTTTCACTCAGACTCTCCCAAGACATTCACTCAATCATCAATATCTTTCATACTTTGCAGTAAACTGTCAGGTTCGTCTTCCTGACCCCTCCCTCTTTTCCTATCCCCACCAGTGGTGCGTAGTGTTACACAGGGAACGCACCAGGGTAACAGCTGGTTCACTGAGCGAATTTCGTCTCCGATGTACTCAGCTCTTCACTATGGATAACTTTCCACTCTAACTATTAAATCCACCAAATGAAAATATGAATAACCTCACACATGCTTTTCTGTCTGGGTCCATTCCTGCCGCACACTGCTGCTGGGATCCACGACTTACTGCGGTTTCCGTGGTGCCCCAATCGCCAATCCACGCCACCTCAGCACCCTGACTCCTCCTACGGCATTTATCTGAGGTGGATGGCCATTCCGGCCCACACGTCGCCACCCCAGCACCCTGACTCCTCCTACGGCATTTATCTGGGGCGGATGGCCATTCCAGCCCGCACACGTCGCCACCCCAGCACCCTGACTCCTCCTACGGCATTTATCTGGGGCGGATGGCCATTCCGGCCCGCACACGTCACCACCTCAGCACCCTGACTCCTCCTACGGCATTTACCTGAGGCGGATGGCCATTCTGGCCCTCACACGTCGCCACCCCAGCACCCTGACCCCTCCTACGGCATTTATCTGGGACGGATGGCCATTCTGGCCCGCACACGTCGCCACCCCAGCACCCTGACTAATCCTACGGCATTTATCTGGGGCGGATGGCCATTCCGGCCCGCACACGTCACCACCTCAGCACCCTGACTCCTCCTACGGCATTTACCTGAGGCGGATGGCCATTCTGGCCCTCACACGTCGCCACCCCAGCACCCTGACTCCTCCTACGGCATTTATCTGGGGCGGATGGCCATTCCGGCCCGCACACGTCACCACCTCAGCACCCCGACTCCTCCTACGGCATTTACCTGAGGCGGATGGCCATTCTGGCCCTCACACGTCGCCACCCCAGCACCCTGACTTCTCCTACGGCATTTATCTGGGGCGGATGGCCATTCCGGCCCGCACACGTCACCACCTCAGCACCCTGACTCCTCCTACGGCATTTACCTGAGGCGGATGGCCCTGCTGGCCCTCATACGTCGCCACCCCAGCACCCTGACTCCTCCTACGGCATTTATCTGGGGCGGATGGCCATTCCGGACCGCACACGTCACCACCTCAGCACCCTGACTCCTCCTACGGCATTTACCTGAGACGGATGGCCATTCTGGCCCTCCTGGTTTCCCAGAACCTGGCGTTACCGGACTCTTTCGAGTGCCCGCCAGTATTTCGCGACTTATGGCGCGCGATCCAGCTCACTTCTTGGCATCGCGGAATGGACCCAAAAAAACAAACAATCTCATCATCATCTAACTCCCATTCTCCTGGAAACACAACTTTCTCCTTCCGAACTAAATATTCCCACCGAAACCGGTCTATACATCTGAGACCTTTGCCATCTTTTGTTAAAAGGGTCTTCTCTTAGTTGAATTCCCATTCAACTCCACCCCCTTTCCCCCATCACCCGTTGTGCAGCAGACCGTGTCGGCAGGCATATTACGCACAGGGGCGCGGCTACGTATTGTCTAGGCCTCCTCACCATCTTGTCTATTATTTCCCACTGTCAGTTTACACCATGCTGTTATCGTCATACCTCCCTCGTGCGTTGTATCCTATTTGCCCCGGCTCCACGCGCACGGTTGTCTCTGGGCGTGCGTCTGCACGTTTGTATGTAGTGTACGTACAGTATGCATGCATGATTCCAAGTATGTGTATGTATGCCTGTATGCCTGTATGCCTGTATGCCTGTATGCCTGTATGCCTGTATGCCTGTATGCCTGTATGCCTGTATGCCTGTATGCCTGTATGCCTGTATGCCTGTATGTCTGTATGCCTGTATGCCTGTATGCCTGTATGCCTGTATGCCTGTATGCCTGTATGCCTGTATGCCTGTATGCCTGTATGCCTGTATGCCTGTATGCCTGCATGCCTGTATACCTGTATGCCTGTATGCCTGTATGCCTGTATGCCTGTATGCCTGTATGCCTGTATGCCTGTATGCCTGTATGCCTGTATGCCTGTATGCCTGTATGCCTGTATGCCTGTATGCCTGTATGCCTGTATGCCTGTATGCCTGTATGCCTGTATGCCTGTATGCCTGTATGCCTGTATGCCTGTATGCCTGTATGCCTGTATGCCTGTATGCCTGTATGCCTGTATGCCTGTATGCCTGTATGCCTGTATGCCTGTATGCCTGTATGCCTGTATGCCTGTATGCCTGTATGCCTGTGTGCCTGTGTGCCTGTGTGCTTGTATGCTTGTATGCTTGTATGCCTGTATGCCTGAATGCCTGTATGCCTGTTTGCCTGTATGTTTGTATGTTTGTATGTATGTATGTATGTATGTATGTATGTATGTATGTATGTATGTATGTATGTATGTATGTATGTATGTATGTATGTATGTATGTATGTATGTATGTATGTATGTATGTATGTATGTATGTATGTATGTATGTATGTATGTATGTATGTATGTATGTATGTATGTATGTATGTATGTATGTATGTATATATGTATTTATCTTATAACTGTTAGCGTGAAGAAGCGTCGCCGGCGTGATACCATTTGTAGTGTATTTGTGGAGTGTGTGTAGTTTATGCTGTGTAGTGTATATTGTGTAGTGTATATTGTGTAGTGTATATTGTGTAGGGTATATTGTGTAGTGTATATTGTGTAGTGTATATTGTGTAGTGTATTGTGTAGTGTGCATTGTGTAGTGTATTGTGTGACTATAGTGTACCACGGGTCGTGTTTCTGTAATTGGTAATCGGTACTCAGTACTCGGTACTCGATACTCAGTACTCAGTACTCAGTACTCAGTACTCGGCACTTGGCACTCGGTACTCGGCACTCGGCACTCGGCACCTGGTACTCGGTACTCGGCACTCGGTACTCGACACTCGGTACTCGGTACTCGGTACTCGTTACTCAGGAATGGGTACTCAGTAATCGGTACTCACTACTCGGTACTCGGTACTCGGTTACTCGGTTATCGGTACTCGGTACTTGGTACGCGGTACTCGGTACTCGGCACTCGGTACTCGGTACTTGGTACTCGGTACACGGTACTAGGTACTCGGTAATCGGTACACGTTACTCGGTACTCGGTACTCGGTACACGGTACTCGGTACTCGGTACTCGGTACACGGTACTCGGTACTCGGTACTCGGTACTCGGTACTCGGTACTTGGTACACGGTACTCGGTACTCGGTACTCGGTACTCGATACTCGGTACTGGGTACTCGGCACTCGGTACTCGGTACGGACACCTGGTACTTGGTGCTCAGTACTTTTCTGTATGTACAACAACTGTCCCACCTGAGCGAAATCCACGGGTTTTCCCCTCGTTAGGCTAGCGTCTGACCGTCTGGCCGGACCCCCTCGTCCAGGGGAGGGGGTTCATGACGTCATGTGTTTTGGGATCGGGCGCGTGGGGTCAGTGTCCCAGCGGCCGGTAGCGGTGATCGGTGACGCTGGCCGTGTGGACACTTGTGCGAATTTTTCATGACAGCGATTTTATTCTGGCGTTAATTTTTAACAGCGAGATGAACAGGGACGAAATTGTACATGACCGTGATTTGTATCATACCGCCATATCTTTCCGTAGAGCAAACAACCATCCCATAATTTCGCGCTTGTTAAGGAGACAGTTAACTGCGAGAATCGTAAACATTCCAACACAGCCTTCCTCACTTTCCTTTTCCTTGGGAAATATTTACTTTACTCAGTTAGCTTTGAACTTAATGAAAATAACGTTGCTTAACAAAATTAAATTAAAAGTCTTGCAATTATCGGCGGCTTAGGGCTGTGTGGAAACAATATTAGCACATACTCGACAATTCATCAATAAGACCTGTTTATCAAAATCCTCACGACACAATCCCTAAATGATCTGTTTGTATATGCCGAAACGTTGAAATGATGACCCTGTCATCAACCGATCCTGACATCAAAAATTGCGTAAAAAGGCTTACAGATTAAATTGCAAATTAACCACAGTGAAGTTAATTTGACCGGATTTGAAAATGTCACCAATCAGACCAAATAATCAACCGAACCGGATAATTGAATTGCAAGGTTAAGAAAAAATATCGGTCACCCTGTCTGCTGGCAATCGGGTTAGCCATTCCTGAAAATTTGCAGTACGGGTATTTCACATAATTATCACATCACTCGGGTTTTACCAGAAACAGTTGGCCTTCAATATATCAGTAAACATTGTTCACCAAAATAAACATTAAACCTCGGAACCTTGAATTGAGTATTTCATCACATCTAGCCGCAAAAATTACATTACCCTGCCTTGGAAGCATTGAAGTCACATCATCGCTTGTCCCTACATATATATTTTTACGTTAACATTACTAATTATATTACGTGACTTCCCCTCAAGCTAGCGCTCCATCTCATTGATATTCCTTCCTCAATCCATCTTTCAGTCACATTCCGAATTAGAGTACTAGGTAATTCACACAAGGCTATATTTACAGAAAATTGTGCACCGATAGTTCAAGTTAATTGTCTCGTGAATACAATATCATTCGTCTTATAGGCAGCAGTTCGAATAGAGTCAACAAAATTCAGCCAGTCACATCAGTCACATCAGTTCGAACAGTCAACCAGTCAAATAAATCCCATCGGCGACCACCACCAGCATTGGCACAAGCTCCATAATCGGTTGCATTTAAAGCACGAGAGTTATAAAAGACGCAAACATAAACGTCCAAACCATATCAGAGTTTTGATTTACGTTAGAAGTTATAACTAGTCAGGCAATCAATATATGATAATTTTTCAACCATACACATACTCGCGTAGGCATAATTAAGAATATCGTGACTACATGACCAAACAAATGCCCAAATAGCAGGGGAGTTCAATGAGAGAAGAACAAAACGACGAAGAAGAAGAAAAAAAACGGCCGAAACACTGTGCAAATTAAATTTGTATGGTGTTCAGATGCACAACAAATTAACTGACCATGGTTTATAAGGAGGGTATAAGGATTGTACAGACTTTCTGACTTTACTTGATGTGAAATGCGGCTACTTTCTCCAGTATGAAATTTATAGAACTAAACAACAGCAAATCTTGAAGGCTGACTTGTGATGGTCCTTGACGCGGTTTCTCTGAGACTAAGGCTCGCGGCGAGGAGCCGCGGCCCCAGCCTGCTTCCGTCCCTACTCACTGCCCCATCTTGTCTCCTCTGAGACTGAGGCTCGCGGCGAGGAGCCGCGGCCCCAGCCTGCTTCCGTCCCTGCTCACTGCCGAACTCTGTTCCTCTTAAACTTACTTGGACTGTTTGGAGGCCTGGGCGCACTATCGGCAATTTGAAGATCGGTCTCGTCCTTGCTGCTCTGCTGTTCGATCTGCCGCCCCTTCACCCCTCTTGCAGGCCCTTTTATCAACTTTTTGCTTGAAAAATCAGGTCAGTTGCCAGATTGGCGCCTTGCTGCCGTGATTTTTTCTCCACTCGGTTTTAATTTTCGATTCCCTTTTGCTGTCCTGTCATTGGTCCTTCTCACCCGCCTGCAACGGCCTGTGGATGCCTGCGGCGGCCGGAACTGCTGTCTACAGCGGCCCAGAGGCGGAGCTTGCTGCCGTGATCTGGGTCAGGATCCTGCGCAGAGGCTTCTGCCGAGCGCCGTACGTGACCCGGGCCGCTGGCCGGCGCTCACGCTTAATGGCGCCGCGCAGCTGCTGTTATGGTGTCCTTTAATGGACCTGGTGCCTTAATAGCGACACCCTGGCGGTACACAGGTCGGAACGAGGGTATTTGTTGCCTGCGTGGGGGGGGCTTCAGCCGGCGTCTCCACTGTTGAAGTGTTTGGTGTGCACACGGCCGCCGTTCCTTCCATGTTCAATTTTAAAATTACACATAGCTTTTGCTTTTAGAATGTTTCTATTCTTCTGCTTATCTCTATACTTTCTTCTTTTTCCCTCTGTTTCTTTTGGACAATTTAAAATGTATCTCGCTACAGTAATACAAAACAATTTAACAATTTTCCTCTCAGGAGAGTGTGTGCTGCAATATTTGTCAGCCAGGGGCATCGCCGACGGGAGGGTCGGGGGGAGGTCTGGGCAAACTCCCCCCACTTTTAGAAGGCGAGGGAGGGGAGGGAGTCGACCCCCCCCCCCCCTCCCCCACACACATTTTGCGGGGAAAATTTACAATTTATCGTAAAAATTGCCTTTGCAGTGCAGTCAAAATCCAGCTATCAAAAACTGATGATGTCATGTCAAAAACGTCAAAAAATGTCAAAAACTGGAAAATGTCGCGCCGCTTCGCGGCATGACATAAGTTTCGCAATTGCCTATACAAATTTGGAAAATGGGAAAAATAATTTAATTAAGTGTCTGGCAGAGGCTCTCCTTGGCGGGAATTGCTGGCCCCAGTGCACATTCCCTTCATAAAATATTGACTTTTAAGTTTCAAGCAAGCTGCATGTTTATAGCTAGTTTGCCGAGTTCCGAAAAAGGCGACGCGAACACAAATACGAGGAGATCGGCATCCGGAACCTGCTCCAGCGGTGCACAACTTGCTGGACCGAAGAGCTAATAGTGGAAAGAGGCCAGGACCATATCATCAAGCAATCTCACCTCACGGTCTGGTTCCAATATTAACATTTCGTTTTCCAGGACGTAAAATTACAATTTTCACGACGCTTCGCGGCGTCACATCGGTAGTCATCGTCATAACGAAACCATAGTCATTATCATCGGTTCGTCGTAACGCTGAATTGAACGAATAGCATTTTTAGCTTATTATCCGAGCTACAAGGCCTATATTTCTGGGTTTTATCAGGCAAAACCGTAAAAATTTCGCACCGCTTCGCGGCGCTAACTAACAAGTACATACCTTCCTACTACAACATGAAGATCAACATAAAAAAAGCTGCAAAGGCAATATAATAATAACGTATAACAAATAGTAACAAATAGTAACAAATAACAAATAGTAACAAATAGTAACGTAATAGTAACAAATAACGTATCAAAATGGGGGTATATTTTTCGTCATTTCAGCCGCCCCCACACTCAAAAGCCGAACCCCACCTGTTGTCAGCTAAGATATGTTGTCTCTCCTGTACGTAACAATACAAATTAGTAATGCGCTCAGTACAATCCCCACTGAGGATCCTGGTCCAACCCAGCTCATCAAAAGTAGACGAAGAAAAATTGTTAAAAAGGGTCCTCACAAAATAAAGTGGCCGAAATCCGTAGAGTTTTTCATATCCAGGGGTATTTTTGGGGTGGGAGGCCTCTCCCAGGGGCTTGTCCCCCCCCCCTTCTGAAGGTCTGGCTGCGCCCCTGGGCGAGACGGCCGTACGCTTTCCCGGTCCTGCTGAGGGGTGAGACGGCCGTACGCTGCCCGGTCCGGGTAATGGGCGAGACGGCCGTTCGCTGCTCTAGTCTGGCTGAGGGGTGAGACGGCAACACGTTGTACCTGGAAATGTTGCAAATGGCATTGTTTTGGCTTAATATTCAAGATATGCTAAAAAAAATATAAGACTTGCAACACAACTTACTTATCTAACGGCGACGAGTTCAAATTGCCGCTCTCGTCAACACCCGTCAAAAGACCTCAAAACGCTCGAAAGCGCAGCTGCGGCGACGGGGCTAGCCACGACTGGACCACAGCACAGTGACGTCGTCGTTAATACTAAGCCGCTCGGCAACCGATACATGGGGAATCCCGGGATGACCCCCCCCCCCCCCCCTGGAAAATCATAATAGCTAAGAAGTACCAAATGCGTCAAGTAAGCGTCATATTCGTATTCGTCTTCAGCGTCGAGTTCAGATTTCCCCCAAACTTAGCATATAGGTAGATCTCATCGAGATATGCACGAATATGCAATCCGTCTTGACTTAGGACAAACAGTTTGATCTCCAGAGGTCATTGAAATGTCGCTGCACGGGGTATCCTCTAATTGTTCGTTTACCGTCCGATTTAATCGCAATGGGGCTCAAATGACTCACCGGCACCCCACCTTGCGTCATAAAATTCACCTAGAGGTCACAGGTCAAGGTTACGGGGACGAATACGAGTTTTTAAACTTCGGTACCAGCTTGTGTACCCTTTAGTTTTTGTTTTCGTTTACCGTCCGATTTGCTAGAAAGTGGAAAAAAGGGACTCGCCGGCACCTAAGCTTGCGTCAGGAAAAAACAAAAACAAAATCATCCAGAAGTCAAAGGTCGAGGTCACAGCGACGAATACGATATTTTAAGCTTCGGTATCAGCTTGTGTACCCTCTAATTTTATCGTTTACCATCCGATTTTCTCGCAATGGGCAAAAAGGGACTCTGCACCGGCACGTTAGCTTGCGTCAGGAAAAACCAAAATCTTCTAGAGGTCAAAGATCAAGGTCGCCGAGACGAATACGATATTTTCAGCTTCGGTACCAGCTTGTCTACCCTCTAGTTTTGCTTCGTTTACCGTCCGATTTTCTCTCAAAAAGCAAGAAAGGACTCGCCGGCACGTTAGCTTGCGTCATAAAAAAAATCCAGAGGTCAAAGGTCAATGTTACAGGGAAGAGTACGATATTTTAAGCTTCAGTACCAGCTTGTGTACCCTCTAGTTTTTTTCGTTTACCATCCGATTTGCTCGCAATGGGCAAAAAAAGACTCGCCGGCACGTTTAATTTGCTCGTTAAGGACATGTACAATGGATTCTTATAGGCAACATTGGTATCATCTTGTCGATTACACCTGGACATTTTGGTATTTCTTCATTTTAGACGTCGTAGTCGCATGCGAACATGTTTTTTTTAACTTTCCTATCCAATGTCAAACTCGACTTTGCATGATTTCACGGCAAAAATCGTCGGGAAAGATGTGCTCAGGTAGGCACATTCGCACGTGAGCTATGATGTAGTGGCACGTGCATGACGTATTTATATATATATATATATATATATATATATATATATATATATATATATATATATATATATATATATATATATATATATATATATATATATATATATATATATATATATATATATATATATATATATATATATATATATATATATATATATATATATATATATATATATATATATATATATATATATATATATATATATATATATATATATATATATATATATATATATATATATATATATATATATCAGCTGCTCGTGGCAGCTGATAGTCAGCTACCGTGCTCCGCTCGCACAAGTGGGCCGAACCGATGTCCGACAGATCGTACAAAGCCTCTCAAACGAGTGTTGCACGCACCGTCACTAAACCCAGTCGCTGTTGAGGCACTCACACACACTCAGTCTGCTTCCAGTCACTCGTTCACGCACGCCAACAGTATTGTTGAATAGTTTCCGTGTCCCGTTCCCGTGACCAGTTCCAGTGTACCGGTTCTCGTTCCCGTTTCCGGTTTTCCGTTTCTCGTTTCCCATACCCCGTATCCCGTATCCCGTATCCCGTATTCCGTATTCCGTATCCCGTATCCCGTATCCAGTTCCCGTATTCCATATATCCCGTATTGCATATTTCCCGTATCCCGTATCCCGTTCCCCGTTCCCGTATTCCTTTCCATTATCGATAAGCAGTTGTGACGTGTGATAGAAGTGCGTGATCAGTGTGTGATAGAAAACGCCAGACAACGTAAAATTCCGACCAGATAAAGCATGTATTATCCGATGAATAATACAATAGCCATGATGCCAATGTGCGGTTGGCGTCCAGTCACTCGAAGATGCCATCATATCTAAACCTTCACGCCAAGACGCAGTCCGAGCTCACTAGCGCGTGTACCTATGACATTGTTATAGCGCGGTATAACATCGAAATTTTTCCCGGATTCATCAATCATTAATGCATTCAAGTACAATAAACTGTCGATAAGACAAAACACCGCCTTGTGCCTAACTAATGACTTATTGAGCATTGCTAGCTTGTCATATATTTTTTTTTTTAATCGACGAACTAATTACTGCACAATCAATTGTTGACGTAACTAGACTTGGGGATAACACAACATTGCCGCGAATAAATAAAATAACTTTTCAGCCGACTCGTTGTGCTTATGACGGCACGGAGTGCTGCTTCTGCCTAAACGGCGCCGTCAGACGCGTTTGCGGCCAACAATGTGCCGTCAGACGCGTTTGCGGCCAACAATGTGCCGTCAGACGCGTTTGCGGCCAACAATGTGCCGTCAGACGCGTTTGCGGCCAACAATGTGCCGTCAGACGCGTTTGCGGCCAACAATGTGCCGTCAGACGCGTTTGCGGCCAACAATGTGCCGTCAGACGCGTTTGCGGCCAACAATGTGCCGTCAGACGCGTTTGCGGCCAACAATGTGCCGTCAGACGCGTTTGCGGCCAACAATGTGCCGTCAGACGCGTTTGCGGCCAACAATGTGCGTCAGACGCGTTTGCGGCCAACAATGTGCCGTCAGACGCGTTTGCGGCCAACAATGTGCCGTCAGACGCGTTTGCGGCTATCACGACGCCGTCGCTGCCGGCCTCGGACGCCTGGAACTGCACCACCACGATGACATAGGTGACGATGGTGGAGACTAGGCTGAGCAGGGTGGAGCGCCGCAGCCGGAACAGGCCCAGATCCCCGGCCGTGTCCCGCTCCCGGTCAGCCTCCTGCCTCTGCGGGGCCGCCTCCGGGGCCAGCTCGTGCCGCTGCCGCTCCAGCTGCAGCAGCAACCTCCAGCGGCGGTCAGTGGCGGCCAGCAGCTGCTGACAGGCCTCGCACGGCCCTACCAGCATCGCCCAAGCGCTGAAGAGGTAAGGGACAACGCCGCCCGCCTTCCCCAGCTCCGCCCCGCTTTCCGCCATGTTGATGATCTTCATGACGAGGATGACGAGCGCGGCGACGCCGTAGAACATGGCCGGGATCAGCTCGGGCGTCATGCCGTCCGTCAACTGCTCGAAGCAGGCCGAGAGACGCCGCTGCATCCGCCCAAGGTGCTCCAGCTTCAGCGCGGCGCCCGGCTGTCGGTCGGAGATCGCGGCCTTCACCGCGGCGTTCACCGCTTCAAACCTGACCTTCAGCTGGCGAGCAGCGAACACGAACTTCACGGAAACCAGCAGGAAGGGGAACATGATAAACAGTTCAAGGGAGACAACCGTCGCAAGAGATTCAACGCATTTGGCTGTTGACATTCGGCAAGCCTCGAGGCTACTGAAAGCTATACTGAGAACCAGTGAACAGGCGGGCTGCAAAATGACGAGCAGCCAAATATCCAAACTATCTTGCCAGAGCCTTTTCTGAACAGGCTCGGGCAGGTCAACTTCGTGCTCCAGAAGCTCGACCAGGCGCGTCAGTAGCGCCTCGTGGCGGCGTCTTCCACAAACAAAGGTCACGGTCAGGGTCGTCCAGGCGATCAGCGGCATCACCCCGAAGAAGTAGGTGCTGTTGGCCGCTCTGACCCAGCTTTCCCCTGCTCTCCTCAGGTCTAGACCGATGCTGAGGAGACTCCTAATGAGTATGAACGCTGTGACGGTGGCCAGTCCGTACAGAAGCACGGCGTACAGGGTGGCTCGCCAGCCGGGCCGGCTGGTGGCCGCCGTGGCCCTCAGCAGGCCCACGAACGCCCGTGCGGACGGAGAGAGGGACCGCGGCGCCTGCTGACCCTCCTGACCCGACCTGAACTCACCGGTGACCCGCCGAGCCGGGTACGGACGCGCACCATACCACTGGGAAGGTGTCCTGCCAGCATGACAGACACGAGGCAGAGCTGCTCTGTGTGAGAGCCTACAGCGATGTCAGCCAAGACGACATGTGGCGCGACACGACTGGCTTTCGTCTGATTCGCTGAACGTGTGCGGTATCGACCACACATTGTAATGTGTGTTCGGTGGATCCGTCCGAGCGCCGTCCTCGACGTAAAGACATAAAGACATAAAAGAAAAGTGCAACAAAGAGCCTCTTGGGCCCATCCGAGGTTGCACCCCCCCCCCCCTCCACCAGTCTCGCCCCTTCAAATCACCTTACTCTACCTGCATAAAAGAAGGCTAATCCCACGAGTATTTATGAACTAATCCCTTCTCTGTAAAGTATTTATCTAATCTAATTTTGAAGGAAGCAAGTGTCACTGCATCAGCGACATCCCCTGGTAGCATATTCCAATGTCCTACAACCCTTCTACTGAAAAATGACTGTCGTAGCCTAGTCCTACTTTGTTTCATAATGAGTTTATGCTGATGACCTCTACCTCGATTTTCCCTATTGAACTCAAACATACCCTTTAAATATCCAGAATGCTGACTATTTACAAATTTGAAGACGTCAATTAGATCTCCTCTTAGCCTTATATATCTAAGTGAAAACATACCCAATTTTTTTAATCTATCTTCATAAGGTAAACTACCAAGACAATTAACCATTTTTGTTGCCCTTTTTTGAACTCTTTCTAACAACCAGCAATCTTTCTCATATGTTGGAGACCAGGCTTGTACACAATACTCCAAATGTGGTCTAACGTATGCACAATACAGTTTTGTTATTACCTTTTCACTCTTGTAGGAAACATTTCTGTTAATGGCCCCTAGCATTCTAAGTGCCTTTTTCCTAGCTTCTACAACCTGGTCTGACGCTGATAGTCTATTGTTTACCACGACACCTAAATCTCTTTCCTTTTCAATCTGCTCCATTTTCTGCCCACCCATTTCATACCTATGTTTACTGCTAACCCGTCCAGCGTGCATAATCTTACATTTACTCAAATTGAATTTCATCTGCCATGCTTCAGACCACTCAACTAGCTTGTCCAGATCTGATTGAAAAACATCCTGATCATGTTTTCCTCTAATAATCCTGACAACTTTTAGATCGTCTGCAAATTTCAAGACTTTGCTGTCTATACTGTTCTCAATTGCATTCACAAATATTATAAAAAGCAATGGGCCCAGGACTGAGCCCTGTGGAACCCCACTGAGAACCTCCTTCCATTGTGATTGGCACCCATTCAATATAACCCTTTGCTGGCGTCCTGAAAGCCACGTTTCTATCCAATCCAGAATCTTGCCCCTGATCCCATGCATTTTAAGTTGCAACCCCAGTCCTGTATGGGGGACTTTGTCAAATGCTTTACTGAAATCAAGAAAAGCTACATCTAGCTGTTTACCCTGATCAAAGCTATCTGTTGCAACATCCAAAAACTCCAGAAGATTAGTTAAACAAGAACGGCCCTTCCTAAAGCCATGCTGTGTATCCTTGATGAGTTCATTTTGCTCCAAGAATTCAACAATCTTATCTTTGATGATTGATTCAAGCACCTTGCAGACTAATGAGGTCAGACTAACCGGTCTATAGTTTTCCTCTTTACTTCTATCTCCCTTTTTATGAATAGGAACAACATTTGCTCTTTTCCAATCAAGTGGAATTTTACTATCTGCGAGTGATTTAGAAAATATTATGGCTAATGGAACCGACAACTCCCTTTCAGATTCTCTTAAAAGTCTAGCATGGATTTCATCAGGTCCTTCTGCCTTGTTAGGCCTTACTTTCTTTAGATATTCTAGAACAAGTTCACTACTTATGCCACCTAGCTCTCCTATAGTCTCCTCTGTCTCTAGCTCAGGCTGAAGTGCTGCAATACTACTCTGGTCCTCGATAGTAAAGACAGATTGAAACTGATCATTAAGCACTTCAACCATTTCACTGTCCTTGCTAACTAACACATCATCTACCTTAAATGGACCTATATTTTTTGGAAACTGTACTGAACTTATAAAAACTGAAGAACTTCTTACTATCTGCATTACAATGTCTAGCTAAATCAAGTTCCTTTGCCCTTTTAGCTGCTCTGACCTTTTTCTTAACTGAATTTCTTGCATTCTGGTAGGCCTTCCGATTTATATCTAGTGAAGATCCCTTCAAAATGCCAAATGCACTTCTTTTAGCTTGTATAGCACTCCTTACTTCTGGGGTAAGCCAAACTGGTTTGCCCTTGGTTCTGTTACGTTTGTGCCTGAGGGGTATATGCCGATTTTGAATTTGGCTTAACCTAGCTTTGAAAACATTCCAGGCCTCACATGCATCTAAACCTGCCAACTCAACGTTCCATTTTATCTGTGCGAGGTCATTTCTAATACCATCAAAATCAGCCCGGCTGAAGTTTGGAACCATAATAAGGTTATCTTTGGGCCTCATTTCTGATGAGATATTGAATTTAACCATATTGTGATCACTGGTTCCTAGACCTGCACAAATACTTGTCACTAACTAGATCACTGTTGTCTGAGAATACAAGGTCTAGAATGGAGCAATGTCTGGTTGGCTCTATTACAAACTGATGCATGAAAAGCTCCTCTTCAAAGATGTGCCTATACAACCTACACTCATTTGTTTCCTCTGCTATACTTTCGTATCCTCTTAAGTTAAAATCTCCCATAATAAGACACTGAGCCCGAAAGTTCCTACGTATTTCCTCACAAATATCTTGGTCTGTTTCAGCTTGGGAGTTCCTTGGAAGATTCCCTGGTCTGTAAAATGCACCTATCCTCAACCTTCCTCTGTTTCCTGTACCAATTTTAATGTCAAGCCAGATTGATTCTACTTCTTTTACTTTACTAGAATCATCAACTCTAGTAGTGCAGTACAAGCTATTTACATATACAAACACTCCGCCCCCTGCCGTGATTCTCTGCAGTATGAGAACATGTTATACCCTTGTAACTCGAAATCCTGTAGCCTATCCCTATTATACCCCTCACTAACCCATGTCTCGGTTACACAAATTATATCAGGCTTTTCAAGGGCAACATAACACTCAAACTCATCAAATTTAGACCTAATACTTTGGGCATTCAGCAACACACATGTGATCTTATACTTTGAGCTGACTCTACTAATTCTGAGGGAATTATGATCTACTGTCCTATTCTGACATGAACTTCTACCAATGCTTACTTCCTGATGCCCTAGTACTAGCGTCCCCGAACCCCCCCTCCTACCTAGTTTCCCTGAATGACACTTCTGTAGGCATCTCCCAAAGCCCTTGCCCCCTCATCTGATAAGTGAAGCCCATCCTTCATATAGTACCTATGCCACTCATAGAACTGATCCCATAAGTCTACATAACTAAGCCCCATAGCTGAACATAAGTTCTGAACTGAGCTGTTCACAGACAGAGCTCTCGAGTACCACTCCTCACTGGCTCCACAGCGAGGGAGGATGCCAGTCACAATGACTGGTTTCCTGGACTCCTTCAACCTCTGCAGCAGGCTCCGGTTACTCCGCTACTATTCTCACACTCTGCTAGGTCCTATGTCGTTCACCCCCACCTGTAGTATAACTGTCTCCGGGCTACTCCTACCAAGTTCTGCCTCAATGACAGGGCCCATATCAACTACTCTTGCCCCTGTTTGACTATACATCTGTCCCTCTTCCCACAGAATGTTCGCCTTAAGGGCCTTACCCTTGAGTCCCCAACCCACTAAATGCTGAATCTCTTCCTGTCACTTTCAGCTGCTGACTCTAACGCACTGAACCTATTTGCTATTGTAACCTGCGGATGTTCCCCTGGGGCTGTACTGCCCTGACTCTACCCTGAACTTTTGTCCATCCCTCCTGATCCCCTTCCCTCTCTCCTCCTCCAGATTCTGCTACCACCCTCCATTACCCAGCACCCCTCCTCATCCTTACTGTCTGTGGCCCTAGCATTACTTTCCACAAGTGTGAGTCTCAGAAACGTGACCCTCCAACATACTTCCAAACCCCAGCCACACTATCCACCTTTGCCCTTATCTTCCTCCCTTATGCCCCTATCAGAACTACCACTGGTCCCTGATCCTGTACGCTCCTTTTCTGACCCCCTAACCACGATCTGCGCATACATTCCTTGGTCAGGAGCTACACCCTCCTGCGGCTCATCTCTGCAACCTACACTTACTTAACTGCGCCTCAAGCTCGCTACCCCTAGCCTGGAGGGCCTCTAGCTCTGCTACCTTCACCTGCATCCTAGTCATGCTCATTTGAATACACTAGTAACTTAGGTATATAACTTAGGTACTATGCACTTTTCAATACGTTACTAACTTAACTTTTTTGTTTTTTTCTTCTTCTAAACCTTAACTAGATCTAAGTAAAGCTAGTGACACAAATCAGCTATGAGTGCACCTAATACACTAGACTAAATATCTAATCCTTAAATAAACTGAATACTAAATACACCTTAATTATCCCTAATTTTCTAAAAATATCTACTTAATCCAACCCTGCAACTAATAACACCAAAATAAGACTAAGACAATTTTGGCGCACACAAGCTAGAATGAAAAGTCCTTTAAAAAGCAAGTAAGAGGTAACAGCTAAC